>JBBBWG010005158.1:3761-28643 GCA_037176905.1 Azolla pinnata
GGAAGTTTGGGCTTAAGGATCGCCAGCAGTCGACAAGCGGTAAGTAATATCATTGGAAGTTATACCATCTGCGAGGACTCTTTGCATACGCACGACACCCCGTTTTTGTTCTTTTGGGGGTCTCTTTGAAATCGCTTCGATTCTTCTTGCATTACGACGCTTTGTATAGAGCACTGAGCACTCTTATTCTTTTTCGGAGCCTTGGACTCTTGTTGTGATTATCACACTGATGAAGTTTTCGAGTGCCGCTCGATCTCTGCCCATTTGACTCCCGATCTGTTGCTGATCCTAAGCCCACTACACCAACCATTTCAACTTATACAACATTCTTTATACCGCTCACTGAATCGAATAAAGCAGACCCTCTAACCCACTGATTGTGATTGTTGCATCATTAAGCTAAATCTGCTAGCTGTCTCAGTCCCACTCCCAATCACTACCAAACCACATTTTAATCGCGATTATGACAATCATCACCAATTACATGTATGTATATACAGCCTAGGCAATGGGGTTGGGAGCTTCGATGTCGGCCGAGCTAGGAGCAAATGAAAATGACAGTCTACAGCTTGTTTCCATTGATAATTTCAATTCAGGCTCTTACTCGCTAATAGAATAGTTGGCCGTGAACACACGATAATCAGCCTAGATGCAACTTATTATTTACTATAGGTATTTATGATATACTAACCCATTGCAATCAAACACGGACACACTTGATTAGACGACTCGGATCACATGCATTGTACATGAATCCAAATCATTCCCCCTTTTGTATCTCACACCACTTTTGATCCAAAATAGTGCCAATTCCATTCATCTAGTTCCGCTGCATGCTTTACAATCAGCTACTATATTCTACACCAAAGTTGTTCGGAATTGTGTATTTTAATCAGAACAGAACCCAAAGTAGATAGCAAATGGTCACTCTTTTTCGGTATCTCAGAGAAAGTAGGAAAAGATAGGAAAAGGCTTTGTTAAATGGTGAACTGCATGAAGAAAGCTTACCGCGTTTGAGGATCGTCGGCGCCACAGCTTGAGAAAGGATCACCATGCCACGTCCCAAAATCACGAAAATAAAACATGGGGCTCTCACCCAACATTCCAAGAAGAATCCACTAAACAATTGTAATCTTTGAATCCATACAAGTCATGGTTGTATCATGGTTGTAACAGAGTTTCATTGAATCCATCCACGTGCACAGACAATAATAAGACGACAAAACATACACTATCTATGCTCATCAGTGATACACATAATGCATCAATTAACTGGATGATAGCATATACCGATTCTTCAATGATATAATTTTCCAGTGAATGATGGATGAAGAGTTGTTGTATGCAGCCTACAAATTTTCTCTCTCCCACGGCCAGATACTTACTACACATGATATTATACATTTTACATTGTTAAAGAAGAGACACATCCTAGTAACTACAAAGTAGCTTTCCTCATTAACTTTGAAATACTTACTTGAAATAGCATCACCCAATGTGCACAATCATTGTTACAATCCACAGATTTACTTGATCGTGCAAGTGAGATACTCTCTTTAAGAGGACCTTCTAAGGGAAGAAGTGTGCAATGACTGGTACTACGATGCAACAATGACGATGACAGCAAAGGCTTCCTGGACTAATAATAACTAGTTACTAACATATGCTGACTACAGAGTTCCCAGACTCCTGACAACTTTTGGCAGCTATGGCATTCAGGGAATGAATAGGAAAGGACAAAGGGAAAACACTTGATCATGCATACGCATATTGATTTCTCAGAGCTCATATAAACAGGCTTGAGTGACCTGGGCCCTACTTCAGCACCAATGTTGTACAGGCACTGGTAGTACTTCTCTGTTTGATTCAAGCCTCTCCGTTCAATTGGTGGAGAAGTAGGTTCTACAAATTGATCGAGCAATCAATTCGCAGCAATAACACAAGTAGCACGCAACACAGCGAGTGCAGTACGAGGTGGGAGCTGTCGTTGACAAAACTGTTCCCATTGCTCGGGTTCATTAGGCTCATTCGACCCTTCAACATCCTTTTCAGGTTCGTGAGGTTGTTTTGGTTGCTCGATCAGCGCCAGATCTTGTGAGCCATGCCATTGATCATGAGCTTCACGGATGACCATAACTAGTTGTCGAGCTGCTTCTCGAGCTTCCGGTAGCTGGTCATTCAACTGAGACGCCCCCATCTTTATTAGGGTTTCTAAGCCAAAATCCTTGATACCTTTTACACCCTGTTGATATCGAGATTTCAGTTAGTTTTCTGGGTCTAGGATTTGCAATATACCTAACAATCATTCTGGATTTCTTGCAATTTCATGATAATGTACTTGATGATTCATCGATTATATTTGTCTGGTCATGCCTAGTACTAGTTTTTGTTATGAGGCAACAATTTTTTTAGACATGTTGATAGTCACAAATTCACATCTAGCTACAGTTAATGCTTTATTAGACATAGCTGTTCCATTCTTTGATTCTTTTCAAGGAGAGCTGAAGTATATCTTCACACAAATGATTTCTCCTTGTCCAAATGCAACAAACCATAACTTCTAAGAACGAAAGAAGAGATAGGTACTCGTTGATTCTTGTCTGGCCATATATCTTGACTATCCACAGTTTCCTTCATTCAGTTCCAAATGTGAGTCATCATAGCTTTTTTTGACAATGAAAAAACGACATGAATCTCGGTTCTCCTTTCCATCTATATCTCCAATAGTTCAAAGGAGAAAGAACTCAACTTGTGATCATTCTCAAATGCATGATGCCAATAGCTAAACGCTAGGAACCACAACTGCCAATGGTTCTTCATATCAAAATGGAAGAAAACAATGGAAGGAAACTTTTACCAGTTTGGAGACACTCCGACACACACAGGAAGATGCTTTGGCCCTTATGCGTGGGTTACGATGCTCCAAATTAACCTGTAACTTTAAAAGAAGCTCTTTGGGGGAGATCCATGTTGTCATTGAAACGAGTGCCTTCTCAGCCTCCTCACATACAAACCTCTTGTCCTGAGAAGCCTTCAGCAAGAGCTGTAAAAGCTGAACCAAATTGAAGAAACTTAATGTCAGAACAATTATTGTCTCCCTATCTTCCGCTGCCTCTTGTACAAAAACGTACAACTGACATATCAATTAAATTTATCCTTATCAATGACTCAAATCAGGAAGCTCAGAGTCTACCAGTTCATCGATGACATCAAGCATTTGATCTTGGAAAGATTTGAAGAAATCTGCAGCTGTCATGATAGCAGTCTTGCAGAGAGCACTCCTTGGATTCTTCATGGCTTTGATAACCAGTGGAACAACAACGTCTCTGCACAAGAAAACAAAAGACGCAGTAGTTTCCTTCAGTCTGAATGAATACTTTCAGATTAGGGGTAGCAAGATGAAATGGCTTGGAGCATACAGAATGTGAACCAGGAAAGCTGTGTGGAAAATTGCAATCCTTCTGGAGCAATTCAGAGCTTCTGCAACAGAAATCCAATCTTTCGAGTCCAAACGCTGAGGCAATGTCTGCAAAGATGAGGCATTGCATTGTATATGGGAATGGAAGGACCAGATAAAAAGGACAAAAATGTAGAGATAGGAGAAAGAAGAGGAATCAACAGTAGGAAGGAATCGCTATACAGTCACAACAATGTTCTGCGGGCATGAAAAGGAGATATACATACACAAAAGACTGTTTATACAGACTTTCCGCTTAACAAAACTTAGATCCGCAGAAAGAAGAAAGACAACCATGTGGAATATAAGAAGAGAAACAGTTCAGTACAAAATGGAAGACGATAGCGATACGAAACGGGAAAAACAGCGGCTCTGCAGATTTTTTAAGGAGAAGGAGAAGGAGAGATCGAGAGATCGAAGAGAGAGAACCTCGTGCTGGATGCGGAGGAGAGACAATTCAGAGGGAAAGCATGGCGTGTACGTAAGCGGATAGATCCACACGAAAGTACGCAAACAGAAGAGAAGAAACAATCTGTGAATAAGGAAATAGGAGGAGGATATTAGAAGAGAAAGTGGAGTAAAGAGACAAGCAGGGTTCCGACGGAAGGAGAGGCAATGCAGGTCGTAGTACGATCTAAGAGCGAGCATGAAATATCCAGAGAAATGGAGAGAAACGAGCGGCCCATAGATGTCTAAGTAGGGAAGAAAGGAGAAAGAATCCAGGTTTTCGGTACGATCGGAGAGCGCAAGAGATATTCAGAGAAATGATAAGAAAAACAAGACACGCAACAGAAGGAAGGCGATGCGTTGTATTGACGAGAACATGAAAACGAAAGAGAGAGGGAGAGGCGGGGGGAGGAAACAGGCAGAAGGTAAGAATACAGAAACTAGTTAGGAGCACGATGAACAAGCAGATGTTCTCCTCTGCATCAGATCTGCGGATATGAGTGGCAAAGACGGGATACATTGACTGGCTTACTACGCATCGACAGGAAGAATGAGAAATAGATAAGCATGGGGCGAGGGGAGAGAGAGAAATAGAGAAATAGAGAAAGAGATGAATGGGGAGAAATACCTGGATCAGTTCATGTATGTTGACGTCTTCTGGCAGAGGTTGCAGATCTGAGGAGATAATGTATTCAGCTTCGGGGGAGGAAGGCTCCTCCGAAGTACATCCTGCAGAGGTGGAGGCGGAAGAAGAAGAAGAAGAAGAAGAAGAAGAGCAAGGCGGAGCACCGTGATGATGCTGCTTACCGCCGGAAGAGGAGGCGACGCCATGTCCGGAGGCGTCAGACGGCTTCTTCATCGGAAGCGATGAGGGATCGATGGAAGAAGAGGACGAAGTCGCCGCATTCTTTGCTTCCTCCCCCTCCATCTCCATCTCCTTCTCCGTCTGCTGCTGCTTCACCAGGGAGCAAGCCTCGGTGACAACGGCTTCATCCTTCGACATTGGAAATCCGCAAGGGCCGGGATCGGGGAAACGGATCCAAGGAAGGAACTACGGAGGAGGACAGGCGGCGGCGGCGAAGGAGAAGGAGAAGCAAAGCAGCAGACCTTCCGTTCTGACAGAGAATGCCGAGGGCAAGCTTCAGCGGCCGGAGGAAGCAGGAAACGGAGGTGAAGGAACGGGAACGGGGAAACCCTAACCCTAAAAACGCGCACGGATCGCCTCGGAGGAAGCCCTAGAATCCCGCAGCGGCGTCTCTGGGAGGCGATCGATCGGTCTGAGACTCTTCTCTGTGCGAGGAGCCGCCGCCTGTTGCTGTCGCTGTCGCCGTCGCTGTCGCCGCTGCTGTGTCTGTTGCTGTTAGGGTTTAGCGGCGATGGCGCGGCGAAGCTGCTTCTGCGTCTTCCTTCTTCTTCTTCTTCTTCTTCTTCTTCGTCTTCGTCTTCTTCGTCTTCTTCTTCTTCTTCTTCTTCTTCTTCGTCTTCGTCTTCTTAATTTCTTTATTTTCAGGAAAATGCAGAGGGCGTATACCGTATGCCGTATGCCGTATGCCGTATTCCGTATGCCGTATGCCGTACACGATGCGAGGATACGGAGCCGTATGCATACACACGTACGCGCGTACGCACGCACGCAGGCGTATGTATATACGGCCGTGTACGTATCGCACAAACCAGCGGATACAGACATTTCGCCGCTGGAAAACGGAGACGGAGCTGGAAACCGGGCAGAGATCGAAGCAGCTGAGCAGTATCCTGCTGCTGCTGCTACAAATTTTTGTTTTACTCTGAGCCCGGAATCGAGCAGGCGACGAATCGATCTATATATATATATATATGTATGTATATGTTCGATCGCCGCTGGAAAACGGAGACGGAGCTGGAAACCGGGCAGAGATCGAAGCAGCCGAGTAGTATCCTGCTGTTGCTGCAATTTTTGTTTTACTCTGAGCCCGGAATCAAGCAGGCGACGAATCGATCTATATATATATATGTGTGTGTGTATGTATATATTCGATCGCCGCTAGAAAACGGAGACGGAGCTGGAAACCGAGCAGAGATCGAAGCAGCCGAGCAGTATCCTGCTGCTGCTGCGATTTTTGTTTTACTCTGAGCCCGGAATCGAGCAGACGACGAATCGATCTATATATATATATATATATATCTTGCTGCTGCATTCTGCCGAGGCGCCGGAATTGAGCCGGTGCGAAACTGGAACCGCGGCATTCTTCCGCTCTCCAACTTCCGTAAAATGGAACCCCGGGCCAAGAAGCCAAGAAGCCTGACGACGGCGGTTTCACTGTCGCTTCCAGTTGGGCGATCTTGTCCATCTCGTTACGGCCAAACGGCTTAATATCTGTCTCTATATATATATATATTTCTTATTTGTTTGTTTATGGGCATATACGTGCGATCACACCAAGGGTCATCTGTCCCCTCTGGAACCAACCAACCAACCACCCAACCAATGAATACGGCCACCATCCATCCGCGACCGATTCGGCGAGGAATTGCGATTTCGCTGCATCGGCACCGAAACGAGCATCGACTGATCTAATCTTATCTTTGCTCGGAGAGAGAGAGAGAAAGAAAGAAAGAAAGAAAGAAACAGCTCATGTAGATTGGGTGGCAATATTCCATGCCGCGTCTGTCACGATCTCCAGAACCAATGCCAGTTCGATCGAGGGCTAATAGGAAGAAGAAGAAGAAGAAGAAGAAGAAGAAGAAGAAGAAGAAGAAGAGCAGGAGGAGTAGGAGGAGGAGGAGGAGGAAGAAACCAGAACGATTTTATCCCGCTCAGGAAGCCTCTTAAACTCTACTGACCGACTGATGTTGGGTGGAATTCGACCGACGTACCTAGATCTTGCTAGCTCAGATGGCCCGATCGAGCGACCTTGCGAGACGAGATACTTTCCGTTGGAATTCCAACGATGCGATCGATCGCCTGTTTTTGCGCCCGTCTTTTCTTCTGCGGCGACGATAAATGCATATCGAATGCATCGACGCCGCAACAACCTCTGTCTGTCTGCGCATGAGCCCCCCTGCGATGAGACGAGCCCCGCAAAAGAATTGCGAGATCGGTCAAACTCGAGACGTTCGAGAACGTGGTCTCTGAGCAGGTCTGCATCTGGGTTAGTTAGAGGCTCCATTAGACAACATGACCCCACCATGCCACACTCTCCAATAACAAGGCTTTTCTTATTTCAAACTTGTGTCGTGCCGATTAGTTGCTGGATCGAGATCATGCCAGACTAATCAATCCACAACATGCCCCCGTTTGCCTGCAAGGCCGTTGGGGGCCCCGATTAATTACAGTATCGAGAACTGGCACTCCAACTGCAGCGATATCGATGATGATGATGAGAACGTTCGACACATCGATGCAATGGGCAACGGGGGCATCGTCTTGTTTGGGCCCGATATTATATATATATATATATATATATATATATATATATGGCTCGCGAGATGGTGCATGTACAACAATAATTGTGTAAACGTATTCCGATCGTCTGTCGGATCTTTTGCCCATCAGGAGAGCAGAAAAACTCACAGACGATGAACCATATTTTTGCGGGGCCCTGCACCAATCGTGCCGGAATGCAGTGAAACATGTCCCCAGATCTCCGATCCGCACAACTCTTGTTTCCGCCGATTTCAGCCTCGACATCCCCGATTGTTTCTTTCCGATTCCCCCCTCGACGAAGCTAAGTCAGAACTCACCGAGTGTCTGAACGCGGCCATTTGCAGCATCAAGCGCGGACGGAATCAGATTCAGTGCATCGCTTCTCTTTCCTCCGAAAGCCCGAGCGCGAGGGACATCTGGCGAGAGGTACCCAAAACCTTAACCCTAACCCTAAACCTGAGCCCATGATTCCGTTGTATTTCCGTCTGCAGTGCATTTCCAACATGTGCTGTTCCTATTTCATCGCATCCGAGGGCGTCAAACTGCGAGGGGCATCAAAGAGAATTACTAAAATGCACAGTGTTTCTCACTACCCTAAACCCTAAACCCTAAACCCTCCGAATTTCTTCGTGTTCCATCGTTGTATTTTCAATGCACTGCTTGTATTTCAATGTATCTGTGTATGTCAAATTGCAAGGGGCATTGGGAACAATAGAAAACCATTTTATTTCTCTTTCCCCTAAACCTTAAACCATGAACCCTAAACCCTAAACCCTTGCCCTAAGTCCCAAAACCCTGCCCCAAACCCTAAACCCTTGCCCTAAGCCCCAAAACCCTAAAACCCTGATCGCTAATCTCTTGGTATTTCATTTACAACGTGAGGGGCATTTTGTACGGAAAACCAAACCCTAAATCCCGACCCCTGACCTCTTTCGATTTCATTGCAATGTGAGGGGCATTTTGTACCAAACCCTAAACCCTAAACCCTAAATCCTGATCCCCATGTCTTTGTATTTCATTACAATGTGAGGGGCACTATTTTGTACCAAACCTTGAGCCCTAAAACTCTAAAACCCTAAAACCGTAAACCCTGAAACCCTAAATCTTGATCCTTGATCTCGTTGTGTTTCATTGCAATGTGAGGGGCATTATTTTGTACCAAACCCTAAAACCCTAAAACCCTAAAACCCTAAACCCTAGAACACTAAAACCCTAAACCCTAGAACGCTAAAACCCTAAACCCTAAAACCATAAAACCCTAAACCCTAGAACGCTAAAACCCTAAACCCTAAAACCCTAAAACCCTAAACCCTAGAACGCTAAAACCCTAAACCCTAAAACCCTAAAACCCTAAAACCCTAAACCCTAGAACGCTAAAACCCTAAACCCTAAAACCCTAAAACCCTACAACCCTAAACCCTAAAACCCTAAAACCCTAAAACCCTACAACCCTACAACCCTAAAACCCTAAAACCCTAAAACCCTAAAACCCTAAACCCTAAAACTCTAAAACCCTACAACCCTACAACCCTACAACCCTAAAATCCTACAACCCTAAAACCCTAAATCCTGATCCCTGATCTCTTTGTATTTCATTGCAATGTGAGGGGCATTTTGTGAGAATTACCGAAATCCACAGACACACTACACTCTTCTGTCTCGTGCTCGACTCTGTTCTTTAACACAGTGGTCTGTTTCTTCTCTGCCGCATCGACCTTCCGCCAAATCCAGCCATGGAGTTCTGGGGTATGTCTGGCTCTTCATTTCTCTGTCTTTTACTGCTTTCTTAGCGTTCTCAAAGAAGCGCACACAAGGATAGATGAATAGATAGATGGGTAGATGTGTATATGTATATATATAGAGAGAGAGCATGTAAGTCGCTGAAACGAAGCGAGACCGGAAGAAGACTAGAAGCGCCTCTCCCTCCGGAGAACAAAGAAGGAAACACGGAAATGAAAGCCAGAAAGTTTGAGGTTTTGTGTCGCTGGTCTAGGGTTTTGATACCGCACCCTGAACTTGCAAGTATGTATGATTCGAGGCAAGGCATTAAGGAAGAGAATGCAAACGTATGAAGTTAGCCTGAGCAGATTGTATTTGATGGAGGGTGCATCTAATGCATTCGTGCTCCTGGGTATCCAACCATAGATTCATGCTTGAAGACATGCATAACTCGCTAGCTACATTTAAACCTCCTAAAATTTGTAGACTGATGCAAACAAGAGCAGCAATCCCATCTCACGAAAATAGATAGATAAATTATATTACTGTTTTCTGAAGTCAAAAGTAATGAATGGAAAGAAAACATTGTCATGGTATAATATGACGGCCGGCATGATTAGTTGTGATAGCATTACGCTGATTTATAATACTTTAGCTGTGCACATGAGAAAGTGTTATTATGGTACAATATTACGAATGGTGTAATCTCAGGATGGCATACAAAACATAAGAAAACATATTGATGGTGTATTATCATGCCACCTATAATAAACTAAAGAATTTGTTATCGTAATCTGTGATTGGGAGTTCTCTGCAAAAAAAGGATATGATAACTTGGATGGTATAGTGAATATATGATTGTGTGATCCCGGTATAACATTACAAATTGTATAATGAATATAAAAAATCATATGATGGTCTAATATAATATATAGTTTATTGAACATAAGAAATCCATATGTCTTGTTGCTGATTTCCAGGTGTTGAAGTGCCCAGTGGCAAGCCAGTGACATGTTTTCCAGGAAATGACTCTTATCTACATGTTACTCAGGTTGTGCACTTTGTCCCCTGCCACAAAATTTCCTTTTTAAAATTTTTTTGTACGTGTAAAAGAATCTTACTGATCTTTTCTAATTTAGGTAGCATTGGGAGATAAGTCGATGAAAGGGAATGAACGGGTATATTTGAAAGTGAAGGTTGAAGATGATGAAATTGTAATTGGGACGCTTTCACAGGGAAAATGTGATCAAATTTTGGTGGATTTGATATTTGAAGATGAGTTTATGCTGTCCCACACTGGAAGTTGCAGTGTCTTTTTTTGTGGCTATAGAACGCATGCCATCGGAGAGGAGGAATATCCTTGTTAAGCTCAAAGATGTGTCTCATCAAATCTTAAACAGAAACTTTATATTGTTGATTGATACTATTAGGATTCTTAACTTGAATACTCATACTAGGTTTAGTGAGGAGGAAGATGAATCTGAAGGTATGTATTTGGTCTGTTTGTACTAGGTTTGATGTTTGATATATAAATGTAGAGGGCTACTGGGATTATGGTTGGTTTAAATCTTTCTCTTCATTTTTTTCAGAATCTAGTGAGGAGGAAGAAGAGGGGGACGAGGATGAGGATGAGGATGAGGATGAGGAGGATGCTCAAATGCAAGATGTCAAGGAAAATGGTATGTACTTTGTGCACGAATAGCCTTAATTAGGAGCCTTTTTGGAAGGTAAGTTCAGGTCCATGTGCATGTGGATGGAGTTATCTATTTGTAGTATGGAATGACTGTGGTCCATTTTGGTTGTCAACGTTTGGACTTGACGTGGAAACCACAATGTCATGTAAGAGGCCCTTTTGTGAAATGCCAATATTACTGGAGTTTGACAAATTTTTTATTCGAGTGCCAACTAACATTCTAGAGCCTTTGTAAAACTGTATAAAGACACAATCCACATAATATCGTTGCAAATGTCATCTCTTGCCCCTTCCAGTTTTCCAGACAAACAAGGTTGCGTTTTTTCTTCTCATGCTTTTATCTTATTTCTGGGTTTCATGAAAAACAATGAAATTATTTTTTGTTTCTTTTTGTCATTAGTTATTTTACTCCGAAGTAAATACTACTTTTGCTATAGGAGTATGAAGAAAATGAAGACGAGGATAAGGAGGAGGAAGATGAGGAAGACAAGGAGGAAAAAGAAGAACAGGAAGAAGGGGAGGGGGAGGAGGAAAAAGAAGAAGATGAACAAAGACAGGCTTGACAAAAGGGAAGAAAAAAAAGAAGAAAGTAAAAGTGAAAAATAGGAATTAATAATAAAAATTTTGGGACGAAGAAAAGTGAAGTAAAAGTGAAAGATACAAATTAATTGTGAGAATAACGTAAACGTGAGAAGTTGGGCTAAAGACGACGAAGCATATAATCTTTGACACATGTTTTAACATTTCTTTTATGTTATCTGTTAAGAGCATAGTTCGTGATCAATGTGCATAAACATCATACATACCAACTAGGTAGGATGTAGAAAGTTACATGGTTCTATATATTATTGTTTAGTGAAATCCAAGATTACCTGCCTTTGGATGGCGAACAAAATTTTCCTCATGTCTGTGGACAGGTATAGGATTACTGTGCAATTTTTTCTTTTTACGCTTTCAGAATGTTTTTATGGTGATGTTTTTGAAGGCCTTGAATAGGTGGGCAACAGCTAAAACCTATCACTCCTGGTTGACCATATATACTGGAAATGGCTGTCAAAGTTTGTCTTTTTATGCTTTCAGAATGTTTTTATGGTTATGTTTTTGAAGGCGTTAAATAGGTGGGCCACAGTCAAAACCTATCACTCCTGGTTGAGCATATATACTGGAAATGGCTATCATATTGCACAACCCTAGTCCAAAGAGTGCATCCCTTTAGAATATTGGATGTGGGGAGAGTTCTATGTCTAAGACTTTTATTGCTAATCATAATTAATTGCATCCCAAATAATCTTGCAATCTTACAATGCGTTTGGTCATCAGGTAAAATTTCAGAAGTCACAAAACTCAAAGAGAAGCAGCCTTCACGTGTCGAGATTCCTATTGTAGAACTTAAGCCAAAAGTTTCAGAAGCCAAGGCAACAGGAAAAAAAGAAAGAAAGGTTGAGGTGCCAGTGATAGAAGCAGTTGAGCCACAACATCCCAAAGCTAAGGTAACATCGATAAAAGGGGGGGTTAAAGAGAGCGATGAAGATGTGAGAATTCGTTTGTCATTTGAAGCAATTTTATTAAGTTTTCATACTTTTTTTAAGCATGGAATTCAAAATTTTGTGACAGGAAGATTTAATCAGTGATGAATCAGAAGAGGAACAAACAGAGGTGCAACAGAGAACATCGTCATTGATGTTGATAGTATCAGATATTATTTTAAACACAACCTTGTTACTGCTTGAATTGTGCCTATTTTCTTTCCCTGTTTGAACAAATGTATGTACATTCTCAATCTTTCAGGAGTCTTAGAATTTGTCTCACCTTAATTTCAATGTTCTTATAACAGCCTGGCCGAAAGAGACATATTTCTGAGAAACAGAGTTCAAAGAAAAGCAAGAAGCCCAATATTCCTTCTGAAGGTATAATAATTAGACATGTCTCAACTTGTTATAGCTGCAGATTTATGGTAGCTATCCTATTCAATAAGTCACTGGTTTTGCAGGAAAGGCAGATTCAGGTTCTCTTAAGATACAGAAAAATAGTGCTGGAAAGGTTGTAGGAAAAAGAGAATTTATGTGTATTGATGTGCTTTCTTGTCTCCATACATCTGAACAATATCTATATTTGCAGGATGTTCAAATTACTACCCCAAAGAGTCTCGGGTCCTATGTTTGCACGCCTTGCAACAAGTAAGCATTTTTCTTTGTTTATAGTTTCAGTAATAACTGCTATTTAAGACTTCCTTAGATAATTCAATACTTTTGGTACTTCGGAGGGTAATGGTTGGAATGGAATATATTTGTATCAAATGTTTCTTGATATCAAGCCTGTATTTTTTGAATTTAATATAAGTAAAACAGTAAAAAACAAAGAAGACCTGGAAAGTTCAGGTTTGCAATTTCTAAACTATTGGATGCCGTTTCTGTGTGCTTTGGTGTGCTATTCCCATGTCTCCTACAGGGCTTGAAAGCCACTGCAAAAATTCGTACATGAGTAAGGGAAGACCAGGGTAGGACAATAGTATATGGAAACAATTTCCTAGTGGAATGGAACCAAAGAGAGAAATTTAGTTATATATCAAATGATTAATCAATGTGGGTGCAACTTCAGATCCTGCATAAAGCAGGATCGCTACTATTTGGTTAGGGCACCAAGATTGATGTGTATATCTCAACCCTATGTCTTCTTGGATTCCATTGGAACTTTCCTTTCCAGGGAAATAACTATTTAGTTTGGGAGAGTGGTTCCCTTCCCGGAATAATGATCTCTAAGAGCAAAAGTTGAGGGTTCGAATCCCATTTTCTCTTCTCTGAATTACGAGAGTGATACGAGTTGCTGTCTGCTGCTCTTGCCAACCCATTTCGTGAAATTCCCCTCTAGCTCAAGAAACGTTGAGACCTCCTTACTGGCTGCTTCCTGCATTTCCATGTGCCCATGGGATCATTCAACATGCTTCAGGCTTATTAGGGTTGAATGATCCCATGGGCACAGGTAGATGGCAATTTTGTCCTCTCATCTCTGTTCTTTTATATTTGTTTGTAATATTTTTTTCCACTGGCTGAGCATGAATCATCTCATGTTAAGCATTTTGTTACTGGAGTCCAAGCTTATGTCAAAGCACTTAGTTCTTTAACATGCTTCCTCCACGTATGTACTTCTCTATAAGCAAGGTTGGCTGGCATGGACGAGGTCATACATCCAAACCAATAACTACATTGTGTAGTGGCATCTACTAATTTCATCGATTTGTTTTGTGAGCTAGTAGAATATCCCAAGAAGCAAGAGAGGGAGATATTGATGTTGGGTTGATTAATGTGGTGTGAAATTTCAACTTTGCAGGAAGTTTGCCAATGAATCTGCTCTAAACCAGCACAATAAAGCAAAGCACAAATGACGATGGTAATGGTTACCCGAGCTGGGATCAACCACAAGCTTCTCATGTCATCTTTGCAATGCCTTCTTTTGGATTGCCAATTGCTGTTCATCGCATACCATGGTTTATGATGTTAACAGTATCATTGTGTATGGACGGTCTTTTTTGGGATGCTACTTATTGATTGGCTTAACTAGTGATCACGGATTAGTTGTGTATGTAAAGAAGGTGTAGATGGGAATGAAAATATCCTATGTTTATGGGTATGGATGTTTAACACTCGTTCTTCACAGATATCTTAGAAGTGCTGAGAAAGACTTGTTTTTTATAGAATCAAAGAAGAAGTCGTTAACACTTGGGTAAAAATGGGAATTGAAATTGGAGGTCGGAAACTTAAGTGGTTTTAAGGATTTTCTCCTGTCCATAGTTGATACTGGGATATGGCGGAAATGGGAAGCTCATTGGGCGCTGGAATGATGATGTTAATACAGCACTAATGAGATGATTAACTCATACGTATATTTAATAAGTATGACATTTGTTTGTATTCATAGAGATGAGAAAAATTATGGATGAACATCCAAAGTTGTCTTCAGATAAAGATTGGATGCCTGGCATTTTTTTTTGTAATTACAGTTTGCTACCCACAAATTATAAAACGTTACCCCACGACGCCCTAGTAGCTGTAAATCAATTAATTGTTGAATTGCATCAATTAATCAGTGAATTACATCAATTAAGCACTGAATTACGGCTCCAATTAATTACCATAAACTTATGCATCAATAAAATCAAAGTCGCCATAAACTGGCACCATGAAATTGGCAAAAAATTGGAAACCAATCAAGCGGTACTTGAATAAGGGCATGAGTGTTTTAAGGTTTCTTGATTAATTGTGTGAAAATTGATTTATCAAAACCCAACAATTATTGATTACAAGCTGTATTTACAAAAATTGATTTGTTGTGTATGCAAGCTGTATTTACAAAAATTGATTAGCTGTGTATGCAAGCTGTATTTGCAAAAATATTGGGCGGCAGTTACTAACTTGAGATAATCTTGACCATACATCCATGTTTTTTAACACCAACCCATTGGAACTGCCAAACCACCTTGGGAACACGTGCACATAACAAATACCATTATACTGAAGGTGTACAATTGCATTACATCACGTTCAATTACCTTGTCCTGAGTGTCCTTTATGCTTTTATGCAGTGATCGTGTTAATGGGCAAACCAAGCAAACTATACATTGCTACTTTGAACCCTCAATGTGTAACTTTTTAAGTGGATGGAGATAAGAGTACACACCCCCCACATGATTTTGTATGTACAGTGAGATGAACACATCACCGCGCTGTTAGCGCAATTTTGTGCAGTGGACTGTGGAGTTGGTGGAGTTTTCAGGAACACAGGTACTCTTTTGGTCGTAGCCACAAGATTTCTTTTTTCAATGTGCAGGGTGCTTAAAAGGTGAAAATATCATGCCGCCTTTCTTCTTCTCCTTTTCTTTCTCAGTAATCTGTAGATAAATAAAAAAACCAAAATTATGAGTCCGACTGATCAGAAAACCATCGCAATGTCATTAGAAGTCTTCGTTGCAAAGGAGACGAATCCATGAAATCAACAATGCAAATCGATGACCTCTTTGAGAATCTTCTGAAGTATTATTGTTATTTCAGAGAACTCTGGGCGTTCGGCTGGATTCTTCTTCCAACATTTGTTAAGTAGTTCTGCTAATCTTGGATTCACATCCTTCGGAATTGTAGGCCGCAAATTCTACACAAAAGTAAACAAACTTAGTTACTATAAAATATAAACATGTCTCTCAGATTTGAGAATTTTTGAGAAACTAGACGTGTGCATTAAAGAAGAAAACCTTTTGCACGACTCCAATTGCCGCCTGCAATGGCGTTAGATTGTCATATGGAAGCTGCAAGATGACAAGATTCCAACCTACTCAGGTTCAAAATCGTAGCATAATTGATGAGAGACTCACTGAAAAATACATATGATAAGATTGGCTTGTACTCCTTTTCAGCATTCAGACTTTCCTTCTTCCACAAGGAAATGAGACAGGGTGCAACAACAATGTCTGTTCAGGATCCTATTGAGTGGGGCTGGATTTCATTCAATGAACTGAATATATCGGATTGAAAGTTTAATATAGACGGTTTCAAGACTGAGATTCCACATCCTTGTTTGACGGTTGTTTCTAAACCTTTTTAGAAGGCTTCTATAGTAGGGAACCGTTCATAAAATGGTTTTACCGGTCCTACAATGCTTACACTGTATAATGATTGTAGGCATCACCGATTCTTGGTAGAGTATATCAAATGGATCTTTTACTTCATTTCTCATAACAATTATCGTATCAATACACAGAACATACGGCTGGTTACCTTGCGTGTCAACAGCTCCCAGATAACTATCCCAAAACTGTACACATCAGCTTTGTGATCGTAAGGTTGGTGTTCAATAACCTGTGGGAATGTTATAAAGAAGCTCATCATACAGAAAATAGGGCATCGAAAAGACTAATATACAATATTGTGTATCGTTCGTTGCTTTGAAGCACGCATATAGCCATGCATATTTATGTAGGCACATGGTTTCCGAAGCTAACAGAAGTTACCTCAGGAGCCATCCATCTGTAGGTACCAGTCTCAGCTGTCATTTCACCACCAATTTGAGATTGGACACGAGCGACCCCAAAGTCAGCTACTTTGATAACCTGGATTCAGCACATCTTCACATACCCACCTTGATACTTCTACTGTCAATTCTCAAGAGAAATGCCTCTCTTATTCTTTGATTACCTCACGCTCATCAATTAAAAGATTAGCTGCTTTGAGATCTCTGTGGATGATATTGGATTGATGCAGATAATCCATTCCTTTCGAGACATCAATTGCGATCTTGACCAGAGTTGACATCTTAAATGTGCCGTGTTTCTCATGCAGATAATCGTGTACACTCCCACCTGACATGAACTCTATTTTTTTTTTCATCAAATCAGAAATTCGTGAGAGGCAGAGCATATACTCAAAAGTTAGATGTAAACATGGTGTTGGTTGTGAACCTGTGACGATGCATAGTTTATCAGGGCGAGTGCAAGCGCCAATGAACTGCACAACATTCTTGTGACGAACTTTCCTGTAAGATAATGAATACATTATGTACCCTTTTTCTCTTAAAAAGAGCAACGAGCCCACATTTATAGATGATATACTGCAGAAACATCTAAAATTTGATGGATTGGATGGACGTATCTTACACTAGTAGCTAGCTTTTATATTTATGACCCGACTCTCTGTGGTGAATCTGAACATTTGTATCAGTGTCAGAATCAACTACAATATTGATCTGACCTCAGGCCTTACATCTTCAAAACATCGTTCACAAGTTGGTGGAAACCTGCCAAGTACGGTTCATTTACATTTCCCCAAACTTTTGACTTATGGATACCATCTATGACATGCTTCTATACATGAGGTATGATAAAGAGTTGGATTGATTGTCTAATCCTTGTTATGAGAGTATCCTGTTATGAAGTTTTTTGGGTCTTTCGACCAAGCACCAAAGTTTAAGGGAGTAAATTAAAGATGCCAACCATTTGGAACTTTGGTATCACAGTTCTTCCACAGCTATAGTTAGTGTGTCAAGCTATAGTTAGCTATATACTGTTTCTTATGCACGGATCTAGGTGAAAGAAATGACATAGAACAATTCACAGATAAAGACTTTGACCCACACCTCAAGATAGAAACCTCCTGTGCAAATTCTTTCTGTAGATCTTCATTTAAATCTGATTTTAGAACTTTGATAGCCACGTCTTGGCCACGGTATGTACCCCGAAACCTGAACATTGAGTTGCCAATTCCAGCATCAATCTTCAAAAACAGTTATAAAGTAGTACAAAGTACTGGTACTCACAGGTCTCCAAATGATCCACTCGCTACTTTTTCCTCGTACTTCAGTTGTTCAGGATCAATTTCCCAGTCATCAGTGCCATAAGATGGGATTCTAACATATCCCGGATTTTCACTGCTCGTAGAAGGTTGGTTTCCATCAGTAGCAGGGGATTGCTCAAGGCTTTTGTCCTTGATTTCTTTCTGTCAAAGATCCAGATTACAAACAGAAAAGGTTAAGCATTGGTCCGATCTCTGCTTTTCTTGAGTAGTGTTTCAGCCTTCCATTACCATTAGACAGTGTATTCGAACTGACATGATCTCTTACAGAAAAAAAAATGAAGAGCAATGGTGTCTTATGCAGTCATCTGAACCGTTCACAAAGATTCTTCTTGGGATATTAAAGGCGTAAAACTGAAACCCACATAGATATTATACTTTTATCCATTCTGCACACACATGAATGAACCCAACAGTGGCTGATCATGGATTCACATACCCCTACAGAAGCTATCAAGGTCTCCAATTGTTGCTGCAACTCTTGCGTATCCTGTAATAAACACATGTAACCAGAATATTCATAACTGAAAAACGTCACAGATGCATCATATACCATTTGTAGTTACCTCAGTTGGCCAACCATCTACTATAAAAACATCTAAAGAAAATCCATCATCAGTTGAGAATACATGAGCTTCACGGATGAGTAGTCCAGCTTCTGCAAGAACATATGATAACTGAACATCCACCATGGCTACAGTATCAGTAGAGTAAAGGTTTGACTTAATGAAGTGTTCTCTGACCCTCTTTGCTTGAAAAGCAACTCATTTACCTGACTAAGGAGCTTTTGTTTATCTGACGCTGAGGAGGTCACTTCATGTATGGGAGGATGACTTGGCCATCAAACAAAAGGAAGTTCAGTGAATGGGAACTATTGGGAAGAATCGAAAGTTGCACATGCAGGGTCAGGGGTTTATGATGCACATGTATATTGTACCTCAATAGAAAACCATCATCGTTATCATTCTCTTTTCTGTTGATCACCTCCAGTGCTAATGCTTCTAGATTCGCAAATGAAGGAGGACTATGTAATCTTCTGAAATTGGAAGATTTCAAGCTTACATATACCAAGTTAAAAATAACAAAAAATGAAATCATAATAGCAAGGGAACTCCAACTCTTTACTTTGCTACCTTCCCTTTTGATGCTTCAAGTCACCTTCTTCCGAACCTTCCAATCCAGAAGGGAGAAGCTATTTTCAACAAACCCGAGATGAGTGAAAGGCATCTTTCAGTCCTTGATGAAACGCAAATCACTTATTTAATGTAATGTAAGGCTGTATTCAAACTCACATGGACACATCTAACATGGAAAAATGCAGGGGCGCTTGGATTAGTTCTTGCCAGATTCAGTAGTCGCTTGTGATCCAAAACATCTTCAGCCCTTTCAAGGTTGAAATCCAATGCATACCTGCAATAAATAGAAAGACGCTTCTAGAGGCCACGGCAGTGCAAAGCAAAAAATGTAAAGCAAGGATCGGCAAAGTCTGACGAAACAGAGAAAGCAACGAAAAGCCAGCAGCAAGCGAATGTCTTGCACAAACAAGCAAGAAATTTTTGAGGGCATCCCAAGGGGATGACGGGTGATTCCACATGAAAACATCAATATTTCACCTTTTCTTCCCTATAACTGATGGATAAATGGAATAAAAAATGGTCTGGATTCATAGAGGTCAAGACGACAACTCTTGTATCACAAGTGGAAAGCCTATACGTTATCTGAAACCACTTGGAACTGTCTAAATCAGCTTGACACTGCAAAGGAAGCAGCCCAAGAGATTCACCACATGGGTTGTATCCAATTTCCATGCAATTCAACAAAACCACACACTAAGCCCCGTATGAGCAGAAGTATGGTTTCATGTGGACTCTGATAAGGAGGATCTTAAGACCCCATATATTCTTTCATGGAGATTACATAAAGAAGCATCAAGCCCCATAGAATTTCGAGTGGAATCGTTGACAGAGAGCTTGAAATCGAGACCCGTGAAAGAATTCGAGCAGATAAGCCACCAAAGAACATCGTGACCCATCCTATTCCATGTGAATCGGAAGATGAAATAAAGAAGGCATCACGCCATGTAAAATTCCGACCGGAGTATGTAACACAAAGGGCATCAATGACCCATCCCTGTTTCTTGTGTATCAGAATCAGAGCACATCAAAGATCCATGGTGAGACAAATTGTGGACTCCTTTAAGCCCCCCCCCCCGCCCCCCAAAAGCCAGAAGCTTTCGAGCCAAGAGCATCATTACAACAACATGCCAACACCCAATTCTCTGATTTCCAAAAGACATGAGATTGTATGGCAGAGGATATGAAGCAACTGATAGCATTCTCGAAATAACAGTCGTGAACAGCACAGGTTTCTGTGCTACGTAAAGACGTATGATCGATCACCTACTTCACAGGGAGATGTTGAAAGTGGGCGTGGAGTTCGTCGGCAAAGCCCTCGCTGTCGAGCGCTTCGTGGCGCGACTCCGATAACCGCTCGAGAACGCGCTTGCAGATTTCCGACCGGTGATCCCCCTTCTTCTGCTTCGTGTCCGCACGATCAGGCTCCATGAGGGGGGCGAGCAGCAGACAACCCTAACCCTAATGCAGCGACGATCAGCTAAGAAAACACAAAAACAGGAAGGCAAAATCGGTCAGGTCTAGGGTTGCAAGAAACGGCCCAGGAATCCTTTCTCTGGTCGTTGCGAGCATATGTTATGCGTATATATATACATATATATATGTCTGTGTGTGCGGGTAAATGCAGAGATCTTACCGTGGGGAAATGAGGCTTCTGCGAGAAGGAAAAGGAAGCAGAGCTTCACCATAGCTGCAGCTCCTGCGGGGAGGAAAGTCAACAGAAGTTGCTCTCTGACGAAGAAGAAGAAGAAGAAGAAGAAGAAGAAGAAGACGAAAGAAAGAAGACGAAGAAAGAAGAAGAAGAGCGTATATTCCCAATACCGTACATACGTACGTATGCGTGCATGCATACGCACCGTATACAATACACGCATGTGTACATGATCATCTGTCTTGTCTCTCTGATCATGCATGCATACATGCATCATCTGTCTGGTTATGCATGCATACATACGCACATATATACATGTGCATGCATGATCCACATGCACACATACTTATATACGATTGTGCATGCATGCATGCCTGCTCAGGCATGCACACATACGTATACGCGAATCATCCGTCTGAATTGTGCATGCATGCATGCATGCGTATATGCATGCGTATGCATGATCGGCTGTTTGATCGGGCATGCGCACATGCTCGTAACATGCTCATCCGTCTGATCGTGCATGCGTGCATATGCATGCATGATCAGCTGTCCGATCATGCATATATCTGCATACGTGATGATTTGTCTGATCATGCATGTGTATATGCATGCATGTGCATACATATGTCGACATGATCATCTGTCCGATCATGCATGTATGCGTGCATACATATGTATACATGGGCATCTTTTGGACACCATTGCATGCATGCATATGCATACATGATCATCTGCTCGATCATGCGTGCATGCATGCACAGGTGTACATGGTCGTCAGCCTGATCATGCATGCATACATGCAAATGTTTGATTGATCATTTGTCTGATCGTGCATACATACATACATACATCTCTTCGATCATGCATATGTACATCATTCGCCCGATTAATTCGCACGTTATGTCAATGCAAACAGACGGTCAAATGCAGATCTGCAAGCAAAAAAACATCACATACTCGATCGCCCTGATCAAGCGCATCTGCGATCAAAAGCAGCAACAGCAGCAGCTGCCCAGATACATGCTCTCCTTCCAGATCGCTTCGCGATAAACGTCTTCCTTTTCTTATGCGAAAGAGCAGAAAAAGGAATACGCCGAGAATGCGATGAAGATGCAGTCTATTTCTGACCAAGCACAGAAGGGCCCCATTGTCCTCTGAAAAAGAAAAAAAAACATATGCAGGAGCAGCTTTCGGGTCAAGCCGATCCGGTGGCGCTAACATAAGATATATAAACACGATTCGATCGGTCTCTGTAATCCTGGTTGACCCTCTTCCGCCAGCTCTGGCATGGTTCAGATTACATCCGAGAAGTCTTCTTGCATGTTTCATAGGTACCACCAGATCGCGCTCGCTACTGTTCACCCTTCCGGATTTCGATCTTCTATCAGGAACCACATTGCCCTTTTTTTTTGCATTCTCCGAAGAATTCGCTCGATCGTACTCCCTACATCATGCTCCAGAAACGGTGAGAATTTCTGGCCCCCGGAAAAGTTATCGAACATATATATATGTCGGTATGCACGCGACGTCTTTCGTTAAACATAGCAACGAGAATTCGAAACAGCTCTTGCTTAAAAGGAAAAAAAAAACAAAAATTCTAGTATACGGTCGTGGTAGGCAGGTTTACAATTCATGTTGTTGAAAACACTGCCATTTTTAGTGGCCTTACTATTACTACACTGATTTTTGCAAAAGTGGTAGCGGTAGAAATTAAGCGAGAAAAGCCGAGTGTAATGAATTTTTTTCACTTGTACATAATAACTCCACATTACTTAGTGTAAATTTACCTTTGCTCTGTTGACAGTGGATATTTCTAGATTACATGGTTATATGCGATTAAGTCTAATATATTGTAATCTCACGTATTTTGAGCTAACAAAACCTGTTGATTTCACTAAACAATGTCTATTTAATTACATTAATGTGTCCCTCGATTATTAACAGCATTGTACGTATAATTGGCACGTGTGGTTGGAATTTTATGTTTGCCACCGTGGAACATTTGTCCTGTGACATAAAATTAGTTTTGGTGTGGTTCTTCATACAATAATTAAGTGTAATGGTGATCAAGTTGGTACTCGTGTTAGATTATAGCAATAACAATTTGGTTTGTTTTGTGGCATTCTAATAACAATTCAGTTTGTTTTCGCATAGTGTTTTTTGTTTTTTTCACGTGAAGTACACGCTATTATATTTTGTCGGTGATCAAATGTAAGCTTTCGATGGATTCCGAGAGGTGCAACAATTAGATATCTTGGTTGCCAAGCAAATAAGTTCCTACACTGAGACTCTTATCGATACCTAGTTGAAGCATGGTAGAAAATCCTTCCTTGAACTCGAAGATGTAAACTGAAAGATCACTGTCAGATTTATTATTCACATCATTTGGAAGAGTCTACCGTTCCTATCGTTCCCGAGAAATGGCGCAACAATCCCCTCTTCATTTAACGATCCTCGAAGAGCTGTTTCCAAAATTGTTTCGAGAAATATGAGGATATACCATTATGTTCCCAAAAGCTTGACTCAGCAAGACAACCACTTTCAAGCACCTATATATATATATATATATATATATATATATATATATACATACAAAAGAAATAGATATTGTAATGGTGATATATATATTCGAGATGGTTGTTTTCACCTTTGAGGAAGAGACTGACCAGGGCGATTGCATTCACCAAAAAGCTCATAGCTCTCTTATGTAATATCGGATTTCAGAGCTCAAACTCTTGAATTAAAGCTCTCGCAATAAGCTAATGTATAACACAAAAAAGTTTGGATTTTAAAACTCATGACAAATAAAACGATTAAAAAAGTAAAGATGTGTCAAAATTGAGAAAATGACCAACTATGAACTTTATTACCTTTTAAGGAGGTATATAACCATTAGTTGGCTGTCTGTTTTAACTAATATGACATGATATCTTTTCAGAAACAAAAAGAAATAGATAAAATAAATGTTTGTAAAAATGAACATTAGGGCAGTACAAATTGTATATACTTGTCTCAGTAAAGGAGCAAAAAAAAATGTTACACACATTAAATTACATTGGAATAAATTTATTTTTGGGTAAATGAAGGAAGAATTTGCAAGAAAAACAAATTTGTTTTTCGGTAAATGAAGGAAGAATTTGCAAGAAAAACAAATTTGTTTTTGGGTAAATGAAGGAAGAATTTGCAAAAAGAAAACAAAAATGTAGTGATGCATTTATTTGTTAAAATGGAGATTTTTGGGAAAAAAAGAAAAAGAAAGTATATGAGAAAAAATGAGTAGTAGGGCTGTAAAAATTGTATATATTTGTCTCACAAAAGGAGCAAAAAAAAACATGCTACATATATCAAATTACATAGGAACAGATTTGTCTTTGGGTAAATGAAGGAAGAATTTGCAGAAAGAAAATAGAAATGCAGTGATGCATTTATTTGTTGAAATGGAGATTTTAGGGAAAAACGAAGAAAAAGAAGAAGAGTATATAAGAAAAAAATGAACATTAGAGCAATAAAAATTGTATATATTTTCCTCACAAAAGGAGCACAAAAAAATGCTACATACATCAAATTACATAGGAACAGATTTGTTTTTGGGCAAATGAAGGAAAGAATTTGCAAAAAGAAAAGATTTGTTTTGGGCAAATGAAGGAAGAATTTGGAGAGAGAAAATAAAAATGCAGTGATGTATTGATTTGTTGAAATGGAGATTTTTGGGAAAAAAAAGAGAAAGGAAGCATATAAGAAAAAATGAAGATTAGGCCAGTAAAAATTGTACAAATTTGTCTCACAAAAGGAGCAAAAAAAATGTTACATACATCAAATTGCACAGGAAGAGATTTGTTTTTGGGCAAATGAAGGAAAGAATTTGCAAAAAAGAAAAGATTTGTTTCTGGGCAAATGAAGGAAAAATTTGCAGAAGGAACATACTCAGTTTCTTGATAGATTTTGGAGGAAGTTATGGAGCCGTTTACAACCCCGTAAGCTCACAATTTTTCAATGGTTAATTGTGCACCGGTCAGTTGCAGTAAGCACATGGCTTAGT
>JBBBWG010005169.1:13482-28641 GCA_037176905.1 Azolla pinnata
TGGTTTGATATTGTACACGTCCCATCGATCCAACAAAACATCTCATTCATTCATTTTGTCACCCTTTGCATATATCCAGTATCCAGGTGTTGATGACTCGATCGTGGTTGATACGAAACAATTCCCTGTTTTTGTTAGGGTTACTCTTCACTTTTTCCCTTTGATACCGGGTTTCACTTTCTTGGCTCCGCCCTTTGCAGCCTTTGTATCTTGGGCACCCTTCCAAACAATTTAGAAAAACTTGAAAAAGTGTCATGAAGAAGAGAAAGAAATATGCCACGATTGGATACTATATCATGATAAAAAAATGCCATGTAAATAACCTAAATCCCACTCTTTAATTCTTAGCGAATCCACAATGGGCAACTGTGTAAGAGGGAATTGTGCTGAGAAATCAAAATACTAGTTGAGCACACAAACCCTTAGCAAATCCACACAATCTTATGCATAGGCAATCCTGTGTAAGAGGGAATTGTGATGAAAAATCTAAATACTAGCTGAGTGAAAGAATGTGTTATACCTTCCTTTTTGCTGGAGTTGTAGTTGAATGGGGCTTTGCTTCTACTATACTTGGACTTGGCTTAAAGAAGGAATCCAACCTGAAAAAATATATATATCAGACTTGATTTTTTATATACATTTCGATGGTGGCCGCCATCAATAATACCATCTCGAGAAAATACATTTTGTCTCACCTTCCTTGCGATGACTTAGTTTTTGCAGCCTTGATCTTTTCAATGGCCTGAAAATCAATGCACATATACATGGTTAGAGATTATACACACTACTCTGGTTCCCCTTAGCATCACAAAGTTTTACTACTTACCTTGACTATTCGATCATTATTGAATCCATTTTCCTCAACTAAGAACTTTATTATACCCTAAGTGGAAAAATGCCGCCAAAAAGCAAACTTTGGATTAGAAAACCAAATGAGATGATCACATGAGATAAGCACAAGCTTAGGAATATATCAAGTTATGGTCACATTTTTGCATCTGTGGAACAACCTCTTCATCAGGTGGGTTCCATTTCAAGTTGAGCTGATCTTCCTCTGTAGTTACTAATGGTTCTTTGAAAAGCCGCCGAGCTTCTTCAAAAGGCCAAGCCTCTGGAATCTGATACCTACAAACAAGAAAGAAAGAGGTGAACAAAGAAGTTTGAAGGCAAAAAGAAAAGAACACTAGGAAATTCACTAATATCAAATGTATGTGCAATTGACACACACATACCTATCTTTATTCAAGTTTTCCAGCACTGACTCTAAGGTTCCATACTGGCGAATCAGTTTTAATGCAGTTTGTGCTCCGATCCCTGTTGAGTGTAATACCGGCAGTTGTTATTAGAAAATCTGGAAATAAGATGCTAATGCTTCGAACAACAGTACAGCAGCAATGACAACAAGGAGAGTTGATCACTACATCGTCCAACATTAATAACCAGTTACACCTGATGAAAAAGAGCAGCAAAATATGAGCTAAACACTCACCCTTGATAGTATCACAATAATCACACCCACACAGTATGCAGAGGTCAATGAATTGATCCATTGAAAAATCTAGCTCTTGAAGAACCTGCATAAAGACAGCAGAAAATCAGCAATTTACTTGAGACAATGCAAAAAGTGGAACTAGTTGAAAAGAGAGAAACTCCTTACCTTTGCGATCTCAAACTCAACAACCGGAAGTTTACGGGAAGCAGGCTCCATCAAATGCCTGATAAATTTGGGTGCACCAAAAGTAAGAGAATCCATGTCTTCTGATGCAACAGCATACACCTTGAAATAATGGCAAAACCATCTTAGTACATTCTGGTATTGGAAACCACACTGGCTATCATGACTCCATCTCCTGAAGATAGCATTTCCTACCTTGTCAGACTTGCACAATGCTGCACATTCAGCCTCTGCTTCTCCAGGTGCCTGAGAGATTGCACAGAAAATAATCAGAACAGAAAAATAGACGAGGCCAATCCATCAAAATAGACCTTTTAAGTGTAACATTACTCAGAGCATAACCTCAATGACAGGTACTCCCATCAAGCGCAGTAATTTCCGGCAATCCTCGTTATGTTGCCTTGTAACCTAAATAGATTAATCAAATGAACAAGTATTTCATACTGCAAGCCTGAATTTCTGCAAATGTCTAGACTAAACAATCAGCAAAATGACTTACTTTGACTGTACGCTTACTATACTTCTCTATTTCAGCTTTATCTCCAGTCTAGATAGACATCAGCACAAAAGGGGATCAGTGTAGGGAAGAAACAACGCAATTGTGTTCAAAACTAATATCAAACAAGGCATTACCTCGACTGCTTCTACTAAACCAGCAGATGCATCTTCACGCCTAGAAAATCTGTAGCATAAAAATCAAACTTTAGGAGTGGGTTTCTATACAACCCACCAAAAATGGAAGCTTTTGCTGCCAAATAGACACAATCTTAAACAGATTTATCTGCTATAATGCATCAGGTGATGATAAACTTTCCAGAGAAACAGTAGGAAATCCTCTCGAATTAATGAACATGATGCATTGCATTGGTTATATTTTTACCGTTTAGCTAGCTCGGCCTTCTTTAGCTCGGGCGGTTTGCCATCAAAAACATACCTGCGAAACCAAGAGAACCTTTCAGACTAGAATGTCATTCTAGGGTATAACCAACAAAAGAGCTTAAGAAACATGGCTAAAATACTCAAGATGGGATAGGTACACATACAAACAAAAATACACCTATATTCATAAAGTAAAGGAATACAGTAGCAGCTCATGGCACATACACAGGCTTGATACCAGCCTCAAGCAACCGAATCGTACGTGTAAACATACCCTGTAAATGGCTGTGTACGAAAAACTTTTTAAGAAAACAGCAAAGTATACAATAGAATTTAATAAATCATCTAAATTTCAACGAAATCTGAATTGGGTACGCCAACAAATACAAACATCATGACTCATACGGACCTGGTTACTTCTCCAGCCTCATTTGTGAGTGTTTCAGTTCCTGTGCGACCAACAACAATCTGTTCCCCAGAGGTTGCAGAGACATTTACTCAATAACTGACCATTGTGCCTACCCTAGCATTCGATAACCATAGAATACGTACGCTATGTATTTTAACAGTATTCTGCCGTTTTTTAACTTGAAATTCTATATTTTAAAGATAATATACATTAAATGAATAGAATCAATAAAAACTTGTATTTGTTTACATCCAATAACTAATTTACAGACTACAGCAGGTTTGATTTCTCTAGTTTATACAAGTATAACATAATAGAATCACGTAATGATTGAATCATGTCAATGAGAAATCGCTTCATTGAAAAAGAGTTCTTTTGACTAATATATTTCATTTTTTATTGATATTTTTTGGAAATGTATTATATTCTAAATACACAGCTACGATGAATGTTCGGAAATTTCAGTTCTAAAATCTGTTTTATGCATCAAATGAGCGTTTTTTGCCAAGTACACAAGACTTTCACTCTTTGTTAGGGAAAAAAAAAAATTCTTTGTCCAGGTAGCCTTTCTTCCGGGGACAGTGAATAGAGACTTGACATATGGATATACCATCCATTCGGCATAATGAATAGAGACTTGGCATATAAATGTATGATACACAGATATATGCATAGGCCTACAGAAGCATATATGCACACACATACTTGCATGGATACACACACACACACACACCTACTTGCAAGTATTGAAGTAATCACATACAAATACCTGCGTGTACAAATACTCATACCTACACGTACCGTGTGCTTATGCACACACCCATGCACAACATGTGCTTATGCATACACTTCCCCATATGCATGCAGACAGACATACGCATACGCCTACCTAAACCCACACACAACATACACATAAGGTAGTGGCAACGTTTCTGCGCCTAGCCAAACAAAATTTGGAATCAGTGGCTTCTTACTAGGAACTGGTAGATGCTCATGCTGGCATCGATAGCAATTTTGCGACCAAAGTAGCTCTCGAACTTCTGCTCGGACATGGAGCGCGGAGCATTGTCGGAGAGGAGCTTCGTAAGGCCCTGCGAGGAGAAGGGGGCAGCAGAATTGTCGAGCTCGGAAGAGGAAAACGAGCCCACAATGGAGGCCATAGAAAAAAATATAGAGAAAAACAACAACAACAAAAAAGAGGAGAAAGGAAAGAAAAGAGGGAAGGGAGATGATACCTTGATGCCCATGACGAAGGGACTGAAGCTCTGGGCAGCAGAGATATGGTGGCTCTGTGTTTCCCGCCCGTCTTCGTCTTCGTCTTCGTCTTTCTTCTTCTTCTTCTTCTTCTTCTTCGTCTTTCTTCTTCTTCTTCATTTTTCTCTGTTGGCAAAATATAGAACATATTTACAATTCTGACCCCTCCATTTCAATGAGGAAAAAAATGGCCTTCAGTTTTTTTTCACGAGAAATGAAGAACAGGAAGAAGAATCTGACCAAATTTGGAAACTTTGTTGTTTGTGAAAGAATTTAGTCTATTCATAGTATGGAGCACGGTTGTCCGAAATGGAATTATCGAGCACCACGGCGGCTGTTTATTTCCGCCTTTTCGGTTACATAGAACAATATGAGAGTGTGTTCGGAGTGTCTAAGGCTGTCAAGATGTTCCTGAATTTGTTTTTGGAACATTTTGGACAGATCTTTCCTTAGATATATTTATGTGTATGTGTTGTAAATTGTAATCTTTCAACCTTGCAGCTATTGTTTTCATGACTATTGAAAGGATATTTCCTTTTAGGGAAAAAAAAAAAGAAAAAAGAAAAAAGACTTGAGCCGAGGATTGTGAAGCAAAAGGTGATAGAACTTTACCAACCCCATCATATAAGGTCTTGTTTGATTATCGTAAGTATTTTGGTACATGGTATAGTTAGAGCTCGAGAAACCATTTCTTATTTTATGAGTTTTCTGGATTAACTTAAGAAATGTGTAAAATTAAAGATAAGTTGATTTGACAAATTTTCACGATTATGCTGTATGGGAACTTTGTCCTTGAAAGGGTTAAAAATTGGTGTCATTTAGTACTACATCACTTTAGAAGGTTGACCTTGCAACATCGCTACTTAAACCCTGAAACCCTATCCAATCCAGCAAAGAAGGAGGTTGAGCGTCGAACCCCCATTCATCGCGTGTTTATGGGCAACGTTGCCTTTACTCTTTTTTTTTTTTTACGTATCCACGTCGTGATCCTCTTTCATGACAGTAAAATCGACGACTGACTCAAGCAGCAGAAGTAGTCAGGTGGCAGAGCGACTGCTCTAGCACGAGTCAGAAAAAGGTCGATTTCCTTTTCTCATCACAATCTGGGGAGATAGGGGGCACAGCTCCGAGAGGGGGGCCACAACTGTCACGACATCACACGAGTCGTTTTGTAGTTGCGTGAGCTGAGACCTTGCATCTGCCTTCTCTATTTTCTCTCCTTTTTTCGTAGATATACGTTTGTGTCGAAAACAGCAACAGCGATGCAAAGAAAACCTCGTTATCAAAACCACTTCAAAAGTGGCGACGCGTCAGGGTCAGCCTTCAAAGGGTGTTGTAATACAAAGCAAACATAAATCTAATTCCTCCTGGGACAAAGTATTCCAAACAACATAATTGTGAAAACTATCAAATCAAACTTCCCTATCATCAAGCTACATATTGCATCTCTCTCTCTCTATACATCCTGTCGACCATGCTCTGGTGGCACGAGATCTTTATAACACGTCGTACGTCATTTAGGGTTCAGGGTTTAGGGTTTCGGGTTTAGGGCAAGTGAAAGAAAAGAAGAGTGGGCAAACTTTCTAGAGGAAAGAGTCGGGGATATTAGACATATTATTAGCTACCTCTAACCCTAAACCCTAAACCCTAAACCCTACCTAAACTCACACACACACTATATATATATAGATAGATAGATAGATAGATAGATAGATAGATAGATAGAGAGGGAACATCAAAAGGAGAAAGGAGATGGAGATCTCCATCATTTCTTCCAAGCTCATTTTTCTCCTAATTTTGGCCATGATCTCCTCCTTCCATGAGCTTTTGATGCTTGCTTCTTCTTCTTCTTCTTCTTCTTCTTCTTCTTCTTCTTCCATCTCTGCTCCTAATCTGCACTTCATACCAGCTAGCCATGGTGGGTATATTCTCTCTCTCATCCCTCTATGTATACATACATATATGTCTTTATTCTATTGTATTCCATTGATTGATTCTGTTTCCATTCTATCATTTGGTCAATCCGTTCGCCGTAATGATCCCATGATCAGTCGCTGATCAATCGATCCCGATATGATTAGTCACCGATCAATCGATCCCAATATGATCAGTCGCCGATCAATCGATCCCGATATGATCCGTCATTGATCGATCGATTCCATGCATGCATAGATTCGATCCCCATGCGGCTAATGCGCACTGCTCAGCACCGCCCTTCTTCTGATTTCAGCTGATTCATATTGCCACGATCAGCAGCTCTCCTTTCCCGATCGATCGTGTGGATCCGTCGTGATCCCTTTTCGTAGTTGATCATGCTGCATGTCGGTCTAATCATTCGTGCTTGATCATGCTGCAGATGATCAGTCTTGCTTGATCGGATTATGCAGCAGATGATTCAGTCTAATTCCGAATCGAATCATCGAGATCGGTACTCTTCATAGCTGATCATGCAGCAGATCAGTCTACGATTCGATGCATCGATTCTGTAATTGATCCTTGTTTTGCAGCTGTAGCAGATCGGTCTACAATTCGATGCATCGATCATCGTCGATCCCTTAATCGATAATTGTTTAAATGCAGCTGCAATTCGATGCATCGATTGTCAATCCCTTAAATCCATCATTGTTTTGCAGCTGCATCAGATCGGTCTACGATTCGATGCATCGACCAATCCGCGATCCCTTAATCGATCGCTGTTTTGCAGCTGCAGCAGATCGGTCTATGATTCGATGCAACGATCATCATTGATCCCTTAATCGATCATTGTTTTACAGCTCCCCACTCTGCTTGAATTGATCGATCACTTACATGCCTGCATGCACCGATGATCGATCAATCGTGCTTGTAATTTTGATTTGCGTAGAATGCATTTGGATCAAACTGTAGCTGGTGCATTGCATGCATGCATGCAGATTCATGCCCAATGCAAAGTTTGTTGTTGGTACTGATACCAATGCACCATTTGATCGGCTCATCGAGCGCTACTGACATGGTCTTCGTACTGTGATCGATCGATCAGGACATGATCTAATAAGAACAGGTGGTGTCGGTGGGGATCATCGCATCAGCGACGTCGATGATGATTGCCATGGCATGCCGAAATTCTCGTGCAGATCGCGACAACATCTGGCGCCATGTCAACGAAAGATTCGAGAGCTGCAGATTCAGAAGAAGAAGACGGTTCAGAAGAAGAAATCTGAGACCATGCCACCAGAGGTATGCTTCGTTCCCAGATCGATCAGGAGCTCGATCGATATTAAAAAAACCCAAAAAAAAAAAAGACAAGAAAAATGATAAGGCCTCCAGCAAAAATCCTTATTATTAATTAACCATAAACCCTAAAAAATATTATACAATCAAGCCGCAAAAAATACACACCTCTCATTATTACTAGACTTTTTTTATTCGAAAAAATGTTAATATATCTTTCTTTCTTTGCTCAAAAGACTTTCAAGGATTAAACAAGATGTTAATATATCTTTCTTTCTTTCTTTCTTTGCTTAAAGGCTTTTAAGGATTAAACAAGATGTTAATATATCTTTCTTTCTTTCTTTCTTTCTTCGCTCAAAGGCTTTCAAGGATTAAACAAGATGTTAATATATCTTTCTTTCGTCGCTCAAAGGCTTTCGAGGATTAAACAAGATGTTAACATATCTTTCTTTCTTTTTTTCTTTCTTTCGCTTAAAGGCTTCCAAGGATTAAACAAGGTGTTAACATATCTTTCTTTCTTTCTTCGCTTAAAGGCTTCCAAGGATTAAACAAGATGTTAATATATCTTTCTTTCCTTCTTTCTTTCTTTGCTTAAAGGCTTCCAAAGCTTAAATAAGATGTTAATATATCTTTCTTTCTTTCTTCGCTTAAAGGCTTTCAAGGATTAAACAAGATGTTAATATATCTTTCTTTCGTTCTTTCTTTCTTTTTAAAGGCTTTGGAAAACGGATGCGTTCTTAGATTTATGTTAAAACATTTTGATTCTGTCTCTCAGCAACAGTTCCCAGCCGCTGCTTTCAACGACGTCGACTATGCCCAGCCCAGGACGCACCCACCGACTAAACCACCCAAGTAAAAGTCTGAAATGGACAGCTTCCATCCTCTGCAACATCATCGGCCATCTTTATATCCATTGGATTCGTATCTGAACAAGTCTCTCTACGCCCGATTGGATTCAGATCTCAACACAATACCCTCGTATCTCCTTAAAGAAACTTCCTGAAATTTGACGCGACCTAGACGCGAGCTTCACTTCACCAGCTAGAGCCGCTTTTCTCATGAAGTGTTTTAAACAGTGTAATAGCTGTTGCTTTGTTCTTTCTTTTAAGCACCTAACGGAAGGATGGAAAAAGCATTCGATATTTGTCCCCCGAATCATTCCTTGCTTGTTTTGCTTTGGCCTGGGAGGCAACTGTCTTCTGTGCTTTAAGTCATTTCCAAGGCAACTGTCATCCCAACCAACATTGGAACAACTTCTCGACCTCTCTCTCTCTGTGTCTCTCTTCGGTTTAACTTGCCAAGCCCTGATCCATAATGACAAAGCTCTGCATGCATTTTGTTGCCAAAAAATCGCCCAGAAAGCCCATCGATCTCAACGAACACTGTACACGATCATTGTACGGATACACACACACACACACACACACACACATCGATCTCCCCGGAGATCTTCTGCAAGCGCCCCCGCCGTTACAACTGTCTCGGTAACTAAATATTTTTGGCTGTGTCTGGCATCGAGACACAGCTGGAAAGATCATTCGGGCACGTGGTGCCCCCCGCCGCATTTAGTTGGCCAAGGTCCAAAGGTGATACTGCTTATTATCGAGCTCGACAACCTCAGTGTTGGCAATAACTGTAGTAGTAGTGAGCCCTTTGTTGAGTGAGCCCGACTTTAATCGTATGTTGTTGCTGTAACAGGGAAGGGCCACAGAAAGCCCCATCCTTTGTGTACAAATGCTTGGAAATAAAGGCGCGTTGGAATCATCTGTTACGGTTAGCATGAGGTTTTTTTTCTTTTAACTGATTGTTGCTACAATTAGCGGTGTTTTGATCAGTATGGATCCCTTCCCTCTGATGATGAGTTCCATGAATTTGCTCGAGCGATCTTAAGGCGAACATCTACGACCGTTTTTGCGGCATTGTTGATGATGAATTCCAATTTAAGATGTAACACACAAATTTCAGCTCTAACATCACATTCTATTTTCCGGTGGCTCGAATGGTCGTAAAAAAGGTAGATTGGACTTTCAGGTATCTTTACATCATGTTATGATCGTGGTAATTGTTGTCACACAGTCGACTCATATGCACACAACAAACAAATCACTCTAAAGTCACGGTCGAAATCGCTATCAGAAGCCCTCCTCGATTATACACAATCACGATTGAACCAAAGAGACAAAGTTATCCGCAAAAATCTTTTAAAATGATCCAATATGCAGAGATGCAGGGTCTTTGAACTAGTTAGAAATAAGTAAAGTAAAAAAAAAACAGATATATAGTTGTATTTGCTACATAGGCTTCCCTTCCCAGTTTCCTCTTGTATTGTGCCAGTTGGTATGGGCTCATTTTGGTTTTTTTAGCTCTCACGGTAAATAAATGACTTCATTTATTTCTGGGTTTTTCTCTTGTACTTTGACTCTCACGATACACTGATCTTCTCAATGCCACTTGGATAATCAAAATAGAATAGCTTGAGTTTGTGATTAATTAAATAACAAAAATATTTGCTCTAAAGTTTGATTTTGTACACTTATGCGTGATCATTAATTTGTCGATGGTTGTCTTTGTTAGATAGAACAAACATGATATAGATAGGACAAGAGATAAGATACTAAAAGTTATTGAGAGAGAGAAGAGATGCAAGCAAATTATTGCACTAATTAAACTTAAGATTTTGTAGTTGGTGTTCACCTTGATTCCAATTAGATTGAGAAAGTTTTAGAAAGTTTTAGAAAAACTTTATCATAGTTTTTAGAACCTTCTAGAGGGAATATTCATCCATGAACATTTATACGAGCCATGACTATATCAAATTCATTAATCCAAAAGTTATACAACTGTTATACCAAATATATCTATTGTCATGGGGACCTTTTTGTATATATCCAATGATGCCTAATATAATTTGTACATGATTGAAAATGACTAAATAATATATGACATACAAATTCAAAGAGATGCATTTTGATTGGGTTTCATCAATTCGTTTGCTTGGTAGCCAACTGCTCATTTGTGAATTGGGTCTATTTGGCCTTTCATGAGGAGATATTCCTACATTTACTTTTGTAAATTGAAGTTCATGCTGCCAAGCTTCTTTAATTATAAGCTCATCTGTAAGAAGGTGGCTACTTCATAAAATGGTAGTCTTGAACTAACTATCAAGGATATGAGCACAAATTATTTATACTTGTTGGAGTGGGTATGAACCAAACTGCTTTACATGGAGTGGATACAAGCTCAAGTGTTCTATATCTAAAACATGTATAAGTCAAAGAAAGTATTGTCGGAGCAATGAGAACTATGAGTAAATTGAAGTTGTGATATTACTTCCTTTTTTTTGCATATTGTTGAAAAGTCGTCGTGGCTTTCAACAAGAGGAACAAGAGGATCGTGAATAGGCGCAACAAGGTTTGCGCAATCATTCTCATTAGAAAAATAGATGTATAAATATGACAAACAATGTGATTTTTGCACTTTAGTGCTGATCTTGTTATGAGTATAAGGCATATTAGGCTTTACTTGTAACATAATGTCAAGGAGATCAACACCAGTCATGGAATATATATCTTGAGTCTTATTTCTCGGTTTACATTCTTGTTCATTAGCCTGTATGCTTCATCTGTGACAGATCCTACTTTAGGTTTCAAACAAGTCATTAATTCTTCTAGTGTGATTGAATTGCAGAAAAGCTGCGACGAATACTGCTACACTGGTTCATCAGGCCTAGCAATAAAATGAACTTGTCATGGCTCTAATACCAAATGTTATGGACAGATATAGAAGAGTAGACAGATTTAGGCCGGGGCAGAAGAGCAGACAGAACTAGGCCAAGGCAAAAGATAGACGAAACGAAGTATTGATTCCATAACTGACGTTGTTCACCTTGATTAGGATCAAGGTAAACCCCTATATGTAAGAAGAGGGTCTAGCATGTAAGAAGAGGGTCTAGCATGCAGGGTCCTGCATGAAAGGGGGAGATGCATGCAAAAGTTTCTAGAAAGTTCTATAACTTCTTAGAGCATAAAAAAAAGATATTATATATATGTTATCATTATATTACGAATTTATGTTTGATCAATCGATTAAAATAATTGGCTCTCTAAACAAGATCATGGGTTCGAAACCTATTTATATGACACCAGATGTTAGAGCATGGTAGCCAAAAATTCTTGCAATATTACAAAGACAACTAAGGTTATAGAGATTACTTAGGTTGCCTTTCTTTGTAATTACAAGAATGACCTATTCAAATGGATGATGTGAATACAACCACTATCCTAATCATCATCACATATCGAAGTTGACATAATAGCTTGGGGAGAGAAAGAGAAATTTAGTGCAAGCATTGGCTCGATTACTCTGGTTTTTCTATGAACCAATCTTCGTGCCAAAAGGGGGTGAAAAGAACATCAAGAAAAACAACTAGCAACATGATGTTCTACACGGATTCATGACACATGAGGCTCTGGGATAGATTTTCCTCGAAATTTTTTCTACTTCTAGAATTTTCTTTTTTCCTACTTGGTCATTCGCAAGCATTTTTACTTACAGACAGGCTCATATGAACCTGGAGCTAGTTCCAAAACAGGAGGGCAAGGATTTGCATTGAGAGGAGGCGCGCATGAAGCGCAACTCGTGTATCACATGCCTCGATATATTCAGTAAGTTGCGTCAATCTATGCCATTTTCTGGGATATGTCTTCCAGATCAATCTTCCATCTTTGATCATCGGCTTCTGTTTCTGATTTGGCCTAGATATTACACATGATCATAGACCCATTTAAAGTCGTAGGCACGGCATTGAGCTCCACAGCAATTGAGATTCCGCGATTTTTCGTAGCTGGCCTTTAGGTTAATTCATCGCCATCTCAGAAACTGCCCTTAGGGCATAGCCAAAATTGGAAGAAAAAAACTCATGAGGTGACACATGTCCCATGCTTGGCATTGCCAGTTTATTGTCTGGGATCAATGGGTTTGATCATATATGCCTTCTTCAAAAAATACATACCTGTTCTAAAGTTTGTTATGATTTTGATAACTAATGGAAGGAAGGATGTTTCTTTTTGGAACAAAAAAAATTGAAAAAAAAACCTGCAGAATTAGAGGTCTTTCTGCTTCATCGGAACAACTTCTTCCGATCTTCTGCATCGATCCCCTCCCTCCCCAAACCCTTTTAACGAGGCATTCAAATTCGTAAAAAGCATGGTTATCCAAAACCCCAGAAACAATACTAATAGTTTCGAGGAACCAACGGGATCACATTCAGAAAGCTGCCTGTGACGCGTGTGCACACGATTTCTGATCGCAAAAGTCAAAGCGGAAGAGGGGTTTAAAAAAAAACAACCCCAAGAAACAAAATTTGGGAACACATGGAAAAGAGCTCACTTACTCACAGAAGAGAGTGTGGGAGAAAGAAAAAAGAAGAAGAAAAGGAAGAAGAGGAGAAGGGGCGCGAACAACAAGAGCTTGTGTTCTGCTGCATGTGCATATGTGGGCGAAATTTCGGAGCATTCGAGGCGAGAATCGCTAAGCACAAGGGCACACGAGAAAGCGTGGGGCTTAATTTAGCGCGCAAGAAAACCACGAATAGTGTTTTTTTTTTCTCTCTGTGTTCTAGTCGCCTTCCCTCGAGCTCAGAGTCTTGTATATATTGGTCGATCGATCGAGGCATTCAAATGGCTTTTCCCGGAGCTCGTCTCGATCGATCGAGGTACGTACATCGATTGGGCAAAGTCTTCATCGATGGTGCGATGGGCAGACAAAAAGAGAATTAGGGTTCGATTCTGGAGAGAGGGAGCTCTTTACATTTGTTTTGGTGCATGCTGATTGATACATGAATGTTGGGAGTCAATATATATATATATATATATATATATATATATATATATATAACACATATAAGCTCTAAACCTTCAACTGTCATGAACTGATGAATGACATTGGACAGGTTTCGAACCCACGACCTTATCTATTTGACATAAACCCTAATCCTTACACTCACAGCTTCTCCTTCAAGCAGGTGATTCAACATGAGGTCGAGTTCATTCTCTTCTTCTGAAGTGGCCTTCTCTTCTGCTTTCTATCATGATCGAACTGGGGTAGTAGGAGATCGAAATCAAGCACTTGATCAGGAGACGAGAAGAGATTAAATAGCTTGATGAGGACACGAGCTGAACTTGAATTGATCGATCGGGAGATGAGAAGAGGTTTGACAATTAGTCCAGGGATAAAACGAGGTTAAATTGCTTGATTAGGAGACGAGAAGAGATTAAACTACTTAATCAGGAGATGAAAAAAGAGATTGAACTGCTTAATTGAGAGACGAGAACAGATCAAATTGCTTCATCAAGAGAGAAGAAGAAATCAAATTGCTGCATTAGGAGACCATGAGAGATTAAACTACTTAATCTGACTACCAAAGCATAAATGAACTGCTTAATCAAGAAATAGTCAAGCAAGAAGAAGAAATCAGTCAAATTAAGGAGGAGCTAAAATAACCCTAGAAAAGTGGATACATTGGCATAGAGACTAAATAAGCCAAAAATTAGAGAGAAAAATATGGATAAAGATAGGGAAAATTACTGAAAAAAACACCTAACAAATTTATAAATTACATTTAATGCCTACTAAAATTAGAAATCTCTCGTAAAAAAAACACTCAATTAATTCCTGCTAATCGATTTTATTCACTCCCTTATTGCTGCTACTTCCTAATCGATTCTATCATTCTCTTACTAATCGCCTCCATCTATCGTTTCTCGTGTTCATTGATTCTTAATCTCCTTATTGCTATTTACTAATTGTTTCCAAATTCATACAACTGCTTTCTAATAGATTCCTTTACTGTCTTCAATTAACAGGGGTGAAAATAGATTTAGAATCTAATTAAACTAGTATTAATTGATTAATCTGGCGCTAAATTGTAGCAAGAGATAAAGAAAACTAGGCTCTAATCTGTAATTTCTAATTTTAGCAGGCTAAGGTAAATCGATGGGATAAATAACGAGGAGAATTACCATAAGAAGCGTAAGAACATTATAAATCACATTTTAACGCCTACTAAAACTAAAAATAACAAATTGACACCTAGTTTAAAAAATTCACGCACAATCGATTGACTAAAACTAAAACAATCAATTGAGAGCGCAATTTAACATCAAATTAACGAGTTGATTAACACTCAATGATTTGATCAACCTCAAATTAATGCGTTAATCTAGTTAATCAGATTCTAAAACTACCAGCTTTAATTAATAATCGAATATAGTGAGGGAATCTATTAGGAATAAAATCAATTAATGTTAGGCTAACGTAAATAATTGGGTATTAATTTTCTGGTGAAAAAAGGAAAAAAGAAAAAAGAGAAAAGAAAGAAGAAAGAAGAAAAAAGAAAAAAGAAAAAAGGAAAAAAAAAGAAAAAAGAGAAAAGAGAGAGGAGAAAAGAAAAAAGAAAGAAGAAAAAGAAAGAAGAAAGAAGAAAAAAGAAAAAAGAAAGAAGAAAGAAGACAAAAGAAAAAAGAGAAAAGAAAAAAGAGAAAAGAGAAAAGAAAAAATAGAAAAGAAAAAAGAAAAAAGAAAAAAGAAAAAAGAGAAAAGAAAAAATAGAAAAGAAAAAATAGAAAAGAAAAAAGAAAAAAGAGAAAAGAAAAAATAGAAAAGAAAAAATAGAAAAGAAAAAAGAAAAAAGAGAAAAGAAAAAATAGAAAAGAAAAAAGAAAAAAGAAAAAAG
>JBBBWG010005180.1:1654-15032 GCA_037176905.1 Azolla pinnata
CCTGGATTTTTCTGGCTTCTAGAAGTATTTGCGATTGTTTAGATCGCCTAAGTAGCACCGATCATTCATCTTCTATGCCCAAGTGTTGTGTGCAATTGTCGATCTTCTTATAGTAAATACTTGTGGGTGTATTCTGGTGATCGAAGGTAATCGGTGATTCAAACTTAATTACTGCCAACATAATCGGTCGGTTGAGAAGCGGACAAAAACAAGCGATCATCGATTAATCGAGGTGATGATCTGTTGCCCGATCGATTCATGGCTGGAAATTTGGTAATTACCCTCACGAATCACGTTTGGGAATAATATGCGCTTATTTTCAAGTGAAAATCAGAGGTGGTCTCAATTTTAGAGTGTGTTTATATGGTGATTTAGTCGAGTTTTTTTTTAATGTTGTATCAATTCTATTGTTAGATCACTAATTAATGTATTATGATGTGAATAATTCCGTGGTTTTATTAATCATTATTCGATGAATCGATTCGTTAATTTGTTGATTCGTTGATGGTGTCAAACTGTGATTACAAAATTCGCTTATTATCGGCTGAAGCTCTGATTCAATGACCATCTGATGATGCCCATTAAAATGTTAACAACCAGTACTGTCAGATAACCATCGTAATTAAGACCAAAATCGCGGAGAGTAAACAAAATTCCTTCGTAATTACAGAGCTCCGATTTGTTGTTTGCAATTCCAATCAATCGAGCGAGAAGGAAGACAAACAATTCAGCAATGAATCGTAATCCAACGATTCAGAAACGAAAAAGACAGCAGATTTTTGGAAAGTTTAGGAAGCGATTTATAATTTGGGTTTGAATGAAAAATAATACAGCTGGGGCGTTACTGTTGACACTACAATTTGCCAAAAAAAATCAAAATAAAATCTCTCTTGCATTCCATGGACTAATAAATAAACAATCTGTTTGTTCTGTTTAATTTCTCATCCACAAGTTTGTGGCTTGATGCCCAGCTGTGCATCGAAGCAGAGCCACAGGTTCACGATCCTCGTGACGTATGCCAAAAGAGTCAAAACACCAGATTTTTTCCAGTGGAAACAATGTCAAGAATTTATACAAGAGCCACTTTATGAATGAATGATTGAATTTCTGTCATTGATTCCAAAGCTTCCACCCAAAATGCATGGAAATCGTTTGAAAGACAATGGTATCAAATCCTGCACACCACATTTAAGTCTGTCCTGTATTGATGTCAAGGAACCCAGAATCCATATCAGCACACTTTAGAGAATTAGGCCTTGTATCCATGGCTTCTTTGATTATGGAAGTGAAATGTAATCAACTTTTAACCACAGAAAAACTAGAAAAAGCAATGTATGAAAAACTTTTTACAACCGATCGAAAGCCCGTTGTCATCATCTCAAAGCTTTTCTGTTTCTCGGGTTTTTCCAGAAGCAGAAAAGCGCAAATTTTCTGTTGAACTACCAAAATATAGTTACTATTTCATCCTTGGTAAAGAATTTCAATATAGGTATTCATCTCTCCCCTTTCAAAAGCAAAAATTCCATCAGCTGGAGCTAATGTATATCTGCTGCGAAGCACTATGATACTCCCTTTAGCATCCGACATAATATAATTTAAGTGTTTCATCAACTCTATTTCAAAAAACTTGGCACCTCCTCCGCCTAATCCAAAAGCATCAAGGCTCCACGAGTTGGAAGTAGGCTAATGACAGTGTAGGCTATGCATTCATATCATAGAGCATTGTCAATCATGCTTGATAAAATGATCAGCGACAGCTATGTACTCTGTGGCATGAAAACGGTGTAGATCATGCTGATGTATGGTATTATACTATTCCAATTTCTCGGCCATTATAACATGCCATCCCATGACTCTCTCAATGAATGCATTTCTTTGTCATTGTATTTATCTGTCTGCACACATACATGCCCACATTTTTTAGCCTTCATTTCAAGCTGCAAGCCTTGCACTGCCAGGGTTCAATAGCGATTCACCCATAACCCAACCCTGTTCATTTGCAAGAGAATAAAAATTACTGGCCAATCAAAAGGTAAAATAACACGATGGTATATATCTACACGTTCAGTAAATGAATATACAGATTTATACCTACATAAATATATGTACATGACTTTCTTAAATCGGCACAAACCTGGGAGATTGCCTGACGTTTGAATGCTTCGAAGAGTCCAGGAACACGTTCACAACTTCCTTTAACGATTGCATCAACACTTGGCTCAGATGTATTTACTAAAGAAGCTAAGCTCCAGTGGTAATCCCGGTGGGCTAGCGGGTTCTGAAACAAATTTTCTAGGACTTGTGCCTGTATGTTTTCAAGCAATAAAAGATAAAGGGGAGAAAGTGCAATTAGAAACATGTTCTGACACTACAAACATAAGGAATCAATTGTACTCTATCATTCAAATTTGAACATGCCTACTTGCCCCATGCACTTCAACTTACATGGAAACATGCTCGAAGCACATCATCTGAGGTAGCCCCCACTTTCAGTACTGCAAACGCTTGGTATTTTTCAGGATCGTAGGTCACCATATACTTCTCTTTCTGTCGAAATTTGCAAAACAAGAAAAGCATATTTTTAGAAAAGAGGAAGAACAGATTCAGACCATAACGAAGAAAACACACATAATGATGAGATTGTAGTTTACCTGGAATGAAGGTAGAAGTTCCAGAAATTTGCTTGGGCTTTTGAATGCCTCATTAACACGTGCACCTTTCCATAAAAAGGAACAAAAAGTATGAGTTAAAGAATCCTCTTTTGACTCTAAGATTCTTTTGTAGTTGAAGCTTTCCACATATTGTGGATGAATGCTACGTACACATGGGAATACCCCATATAGTGCCTGAATTAATGGCTGCTTACTGACGTAATGCCTATGATAAAGAGAACATAACCGTTAAGAACCTAGAAAAGTTCTCCTTAATTACAGCCTGCACCTCCATTTGTGAACTGGTTTGACATATGCTTTGATGGGACACGTTTTCACTGACTTCTTGGACTATAGCAAATAATATTGTTCAGTTAGATTCTGGCAAAAAGTTGTGGGTATGGTTCTTTAGAATTTAGTGACAGCAAGGTTCTTAGCATAACCCTAACTCCTGATAACAAATGCATGGACTTTGCTTTGTTTCAACTAAATGCATTTAAATAAAATGATACATAGATAGATTTTTCCATCTAAAAGATTAGAAGAAAATATACAAATACTTACCAAGTGCAAAGGGCTTCTTTCTGACCCACGGAAATGTGAAGATACTCTCTTTACTATTCCCTTCCAGCACAGAGGGCACCTTACCTGCATAAAATATTTTTAACAATTTTGACACATTGTCAAACGAAGGTTGCACATGAACACATTATATGAACACTTATGGGGCAAGAAAACAAGTTGTATCAATACACATCTATATAAGGTTTATATACATTGTTCAAGATTTACCTGTATGTAGAAAATCTTGAACTGCTGCTTTAAACCTTGCCCTGTTTAACGTCGGGAGGCATACTGATTTGATCTGTGACATTACCCAATAACTTTATATTTCAAAGAAAATTCACAAGTACACGCATCAGAACATTCCAATGAGAGTTCACTCTTTCACCTCTTGATAAGAACAGCAAAGGTAACCACATGAAAGCACTGCAAAAGTAGCCATCAGAGAGGGATTTCTTTTCGAGATAAATATCCCAAGACCTGCTCCCAACTGGTTCATGGATATGAAAAACATCGAGAGAATAAAAGTAAATAATCAAAACTCAAACTTTTTCTTAACTGTAAATTTGACAGCTTTCCAGGTAAAACAGTCAAAAACCAAGAAATTTCTGTCAGACAAGGTCCTTGGTTACCAAGTCTGCAATATTGCTAATGCACTCCCCCTTTGCTGTCACGTCGCCAATGTTCTCTCCTCGAGCAAAAGATTTGTAGATGGGAGCTCGTGTTGATGTCGATGACACAGCTGCCACATTCTGACCACAAAAAGAAGGAACAAACTCTCATTATGACTTACGCAATCCAAATGTGTTTAGAGCACATTATTATGTACGCACACCATAACTATGTTATCATATAGGCGTCGATGAAGTGTAGTTATTTGCACAATTCTATTGGCAGTCATCATTTATTCATACCTGGTAATATATATATACACACACACAGTTAGGAAAAGAGTGTATAGCTGCGATCAGGAAATTGTCAAGTAGGATAAGTACATACATACATAAGGGTTGAGTATGTATGAATCCTACTTCACAATGTCCAGACCACGGCTATACGCACTAACCGCCATATCTCTATCCTTCATTATGTTTTTTACAGTGTACTTAAATAGGAGAAGAGAGTGCAACATCGTTAGCAAGTCCTTTCCTGTACCCATTCTAATGTCATTTGTGATGAGACTTGAGCTATCCATGCTTTCGATAACTAGTGAGCCAATCTTTACAATTATTTCCTTTTCAAGCATAATTGTGTGTGAATATGGCATATATCATTCAATAAAAAGGCAAGCCCCACCTTGGCAACATTTGCAGCACATGCTAATGGAAGGAAGAGATGAGGAGCTGATGCAGTGGCAAGCTCTACAGCTGCCCCAAGCTCCATGAGGAGGTCACCTATGAAGCGCAGCTGTGAAACCAATGGAATAGAACATTGGAATTTTTACTCAAACGTTAGATTCATTACATTAAACATAATCTTTGTTTGACATGAAATGCTCGAATCCCATTACTATTGCATGGTCCCCTTATTTTTGCCATTGACATTTTTTACACAAAATATCCTTTTCCACCATGAAAAATATGAAATTCCTACTCTTAATATGAAATCTCCAATCCCCTTCATTTGTACCCAATAAATGCGTAACTTTACTCCTTACAATGGGAACTCCCCATCCTTCCCTTTAACCCTTTCTATTAACAAGACACGAGCTAAAAAACTCATCCTTTCCCAACATAAAATCTCATGTTTCCACTTGAGACATGGAATGCTCTGGTTCTCTTAAAAGCTGAACATCCTTCCTCATTTACAAATTTCCATAGGTTAGTTACTAAAAATTGATTGGCCCAAAGTTTAAACCTGTTTCATATCATAATGAAACCTCCTTTCTCGTTTACGATTGACATATTATGAATTTTGATTGGTTCAAAGTCCAAACCTGTTTCATATCATAATCAAACTTCTTTCCATGGCGAGCAAAAAGGAGCTTCCCTACTCGCCCAGCACCATCCTGGAGACACAACGCTGACCGATAATTCAATTTGATTCTTTCTTATGTAAATGCATATAAAACCAGTAATTGGCACTGCTAAACAGAGTTCTAGCCACATAAAACGAGGTTCTATACTCTCTTATCCTCTGATCATTGTTCAATTGTCTGAAATTTACTTCATTCAAATTATTTCCATTTTGTCATTTTTACCTTAATGACCCAATTCACAGCCATGGCTGTGGGGGCAGCCCCATGACCTGAGACTCCCACTGCTTGCAGCAATGACCTTGTCGTAAAGACACTCATTGCACCTCCACAAAGATACTGTAATTTCAAAAAGCAAATCATATTTTCACCTAGGCCGACAATTATAATGCATACCTAAAATGTCATGAATACCATAGAAGTATGCTGCAAACGAGAATGTAAGGGGAATTCATACTACCTTTAGTGCTCTCCATTGCATATATGGGCCATATGATGGAGAAACACTCTCTGGATAGCCATCAGGAACAACACAAGACCTCAAGAAGTCCATCAAGCCCTGTAAACAGTGACATTAGGCATTCACCCAGGAAAGCAGCAAGCTGTGTGCATAAGAGTATACGACAATTTACAAAATTAAGGATTTTTTTTACATTACATCAAGAGGGTTGTGGCTCAAATTCTTGGCATGTGACACATGGAAGACGTTCTTCCCAGATTGCCTTTTCGTGGAATATTCCCACACAGATCCTGGCCCGATGACTTCTACGCATAAGATTCCATCTCCACCACTATCATAACCCTTTGCATGTCCATTTGGGCTATTAGACCGCTCTCTATTTGGTGATCTTCTCTCGTTTGATTTGCTCCTTTTGCTTATCAGAGATACAGATGATCGACCTGAGCCAGACGGAATGACCTTTTCGAAATCTATTGTTGAGAAATGAGTCGTTGAAGATGTGGCAGCATGTGATCGGACACCCACAGACATGGCATCTCGTACTAATCGGCCCCCCTCTGGGTTTGTTCGCTTGTCAATCACAGAAGAAGATGGAGATGACGCTGAGATTGCTGGTGGTGGTGGTGATGATGACAGTGATGGCGGTGCTGATGGTGGGGATGATGTTGATGATGTTGATGATGATGACGATGCTGGTATGTTCATTGATAAGGTTATTTTATCATCATCTAAAGTAGGAATTCTTCCCTGCCGAACCACTGGCAATGCTCTAAGAGGCAAAGGGCCTGGCATGCTGCTGTATATGTAGGTAGTACTACTTATATATACATATATCTATACATAGTAGGTCTCTCTCCAGCACAGCTGTTTCAACGATAGAAAAAATGCAAATGTTCAGATTCAGCTACTTCTTCATATAAATTGGTAAAACACTTCAATATCGATGCACACCCCTCTGATTATACAGAGACTCGCAAACCATAAAAGCATCGAATCACACAGAATTTTCACGAATTTCGAATAGAGGAACAAAACAAGAACAAATAATGCAAATGATCAGATATAGCTACATCTTGTCCTGAATTGGTGACATGCATAAGTCTGATGCATGCACCTCAAATATTACGGATACTCAAAAAAACCTGAAAGCACTGAATCAAAGAGAATTTTTTCACTGATTCGTATCTGAGGAACAAAATGGTAAGAAAAAATGCAAATGTTCAGATTCAGCAGCATCTTCACCCAATTTGGTGAAACATATATAATTTCGTACATACATCAGAATTCAACGGATGCTCGCGAACCCTAAAGTACCAAATCAGACAGAATTTCCATGTATTTCAATTGAGGGACAAGTGAGGGGGAGCGTAAAGGCAAATTGGATTGAGTTTCTCGGAGGCATGACGAGAGAAAGGTGGATTCTTGCAAGGTACCTGATCTGCAGGAGGGGCAAGAAAGAAGATTCCAGAGTCTCTGGGAGCAAGACTGTATCGAATTCCCGAATGCAGATCCGGCATCGAGAAGCAAACTCCCGGAAGGGAAACCGGATCACAATCTACAACATCCGCTCCTCTTCTGCTGGGTTGTGCTGTGCCGTGCTGTGCTCTTTCTTCTTCTTCTTCTTCTTCTTCTTCTTTCCTCTTCTCCTTCTCCTTGCCTCTTCTTTCCTCTTCCTCTTCTTCCTCTTCTTCTTCTTCTTCTTCTTCTTATTGAGCATACACCGTGTATTCCAGATCCCTGCAAAGGCGAGAAACAGGGAAACGAAGAAGGAAGGGAAGGGAAGGGAAGGGAAGGGGGAGGGAAGGGAAGGGAAGCTCAAAGCACTGTTATGGATTGGAGGAGCGAGAGAAGGAAGGAGGGATCTCCTTGGTTCATGCAGACGGCGATGATGATGATGATGATGATGATGATGATGACGACGGTGGTGAGGGCCCAGTGACAGAGAGGAGATGAGCTCTTCTTCTCTCTTCCACCCTTTTTATATCCTTTCATTTTTCTAAGGTTTTTCCTAAAGTTCCCCCCCACCTCCTCAAAAACATTACTGGCCTCTCATCTGTTCTGTTCTGTTCTGTTCTGTTCTGACAAATTTCAACGATTTCACAGTGTTCTTCTCGATGATCGAATATCTTGCGCTCGTTCGATTTCGGACAAATCTCGACGATTCCGCGGTGTTTTCCACGATCGGGGAGCCGGAAATCTTTGCTGGGGTTGAGCTTTCTGTTCTGTATGATCGAGGAACCGGCATCTTTGCAGGGGGGGATGAGCTTTCCATTCTGTATACGATCAAGGAGCTGGCTTCTGTTGAATTTCCGGCGATTCCAGCGATTTCGCGGTGTTCCATATGATCAAGGAAAATGTTCGTCGCAAGGGGGGGAGCGTTTGTTCTATACTTGATCGAGGAAACAGAAAGAGCTTCTAGCTTTGGGAATATCTACCAGATTTTCTTTCCCTCGCAAACAGAAAGATGATCGTGGCGATTACTGTATACCGCAGTAACACCTGTTACTGGATTGGAAATACGAGTTCTCGTTCTTTCTTTCTTTCTTTCGTTCCCCCCGTCGATCCGCCTCACAATACATTATTGATTCCCCTTATCTCCTTATCTGCTCTCGTCTACCTGTTCGTAACCTTTTTCCCTTCTTTTGTCTCTTTGTTTCCAATGTGTCTGTGTTCGTGTCTGTGTTTTGTCGCAGGCATGAAATGTTGTGTCTGCTCAAACTTCGCCATGCAACAAACATCCTCGGCCATTTGTACTTAAGGGCATGGAGATGCATGGACATCATTCCCACAAGATCTGTGGATTATACCTGATCACTTATGACAATACTCGTAACACCCGTTTTGTAAAAGGATTAATTGGTTGAGTTTGCATGCTTTCCTACAAGAAACGACATCGGTCGGCTAGCTATATGCATGTCGTGCAGATATGCCTTTAATTAATCATGATTCCGCAACTAGAAGAAAGTTGTTGCTCCAGGGTTTAAGAGGGTTGACAGGAGTTGGTTGCAGGGGATTCAATCGTCGAAACACATAAAAAAATGATTGGCATTAATAGCATGATAACAGATGCGTCGCTACAACTGCAATTTTTTTTTGCTTGACAAAATATAGATTCAAAAAGAACAGAGCCCAACGACTGCTTCTGTATAAACCCAGCTCTTTGAGAAACGATCGACCGATGCAGGATGCGATCGATCCTCTACGTATTTCATAGAGAATTGAACGGAAACACAACAATCCGCAATTCACAAAAAGAAGAAAAAAAACATGCGATTTTGTTAGCCTAAAGGTCCCCAGAGGCCCAAACACAACCACCTTTCCAACAATCTTTCTTGTTAGCTGCCTGTCTCATTTCATCATTGTCAAGCCGCTTTAAATGACAACTAACTGACTGACCCAACCGATCAGTTGCTTGCATGGGCAAAATTTTCGAGAATGCTCTCTGCTCGATTGTTCACGGAAATTTCACTTGGCGTCTGAGGGGTGAAAAAGGCTCTAGTTATTAACGCCGTCTGTTTGTTGATTTCGATCAAACAAACACACGAGTATGTTGTGGCGATTTAGATCAGACAAACACATGAGTCCATTGATTGGGTTTTCTGCCCGAGAGAGCATGCGAATCATTTCGCTTCGACGAAAAAACGTTAGTGTGAAATCAACATAACTTTCGCAGATTTAAGCTATAGATCAAATAGACAATGGCACCGGTCGTTTCGTGACGAACAAGCTCGGGACCAAAGCTGCAAAGCCTCCTTTTCGGAACCAGCATTGGAAGCGGTAATGTAAACGATGTGTAAAAAGTGAAAGCCGATGCTCTCGACGGATGATGGAAGCCATATCGATTCGATTTGATTCTCGATGTGGTTAGGAGATGCATCGACTAGGCATTAATTTGTGATTCCTAATTTTGGTAGGCGTTAAAATGTAATATGTACTTTTGTTAGGCATTTTAACGCATATTCTTATTTTCCACCGAAAATCAACACACAATTAATTCAAGTAGTATAGTGTTAATCGATTTTATTCCTAATCGCTTCCCACTAATTGATCCTGATCGACTTTTTGGCTATATTCGATTAACAAAAGCTCGCATCTGATCAGATGATTGACGCGATAACGCGGTGCTAATCGATCGATCGAGCGTTAATCAACTAGTTAAGTTGATGTTAATTGAATCTTAAAACCAGGCGTTGATTTGTAATTTCTAGTTTCAGTAGCATTAAAATGTAGTTTATAATTTTTGCCAGGCGTTCTGTTCTCCACGAGGAAGGAGGGGTAAATTGGGAATTACGAAAAGTCTTCAAAAACCATTTTGTGCGACCTTCGCAAACCCTTCGGACACAACTGTGGCAGGAGAGAGCCATGGACGCTTGGAGCTCCCTCGTAGCGCCGCACGTCTTCGCCATCGTCAGCTCGAAAGTCTCCCAGAAGGATGCCTGCGTGCTCTCCTCCGTCAACTCCTTCTCCCGCCGCCTCCTTCTCTCCCATGAACCGCTTTGGAAGGTATGTGCACACGCGTGCTCCATCCATGGAGACTTTACAGCACTCGGAAATCAACAATGGCTTTTTTTTATAAAAAAGAATCCCATTAAGCTATATATGGAAAGGCGCGCACGAGTCTCGGGTCACTGGATCGTCAAGCCATTTAAATGAAAGCATTGATTGGATGAGTGCAAATTTCTCCTCGCTTGTAGAATGTCTACATTTGTTGAATGCGACTTTCACTTTGCGTTAGAATTTCTATCGTGTATGTCATCTACTTATGATCTTGATTTGGCAACATTTTCCAGTAGATAATAGAAAGCTCTATGTTCGATCCCTACTATTTTACATTGGTGTAGAACAGGAGATTGAACGGCTTGGTCAGGGATGATATTCTCTCAAATTGACTCGAAAAAACACTGGGAAATGTGTGCGTTTTTGTGGAGGGACTACTCATCCAATTAGATAAAGAATGGTTTTTTCACTAAAATTTAATAATTGTAGTCTATTATTGGATTTTCAACTTTATATGATAGTAAATGGAAGGATTAAAGCCTGTAACAACTGGATCTTTTTTAGTATGAAATGCTGTATTGAAGGCAAGCTAGCTATACTCATTCAATATATTTCTAGCATACTCGTGGTATAATAGTGACAACCTAATCTGGAATTATCCTGTTTTCCTGAGGTGCGCTGATGGACTCCTAACTCTTCAGTGTTGATACTTATTTTCCAAGAAAAATCTGTTATTGGAAGAAAAACAAGTTTTTTTTTTTGACTATCTTTTAGAGGTCTAAACCAGTTGAAAAGGTGTATGTTGAGTATGCAATCATAAGCAGCACAAGTAAAAGCAATACAGAAATTTTGACGATGGGATGCTTACATAAACATCTACTAGAAGGAGAATTAGATCTACCACTTCCCAGATATTGCTAGTACCTATATGCTTAAGACAGTATGGTGATGAGCCGTGTAATACAATGATGAATGATGATTAAATATTGCTAGCTTTACCCTGTTTCAATCAATTCTCAAACGGAGTCAACGTCTATGAATGGAATTAACATTCGTTACAGCACTTTCCCTGGTCGTGTAGGTGGGTGAGTTTAAAATTGAAGAGCAAAAAGAAAACGAGAAGAAAAAAGAGGGAATGGAGAAGCGCTCAATTGTACTGCTAAATTTGTTTCTAAACTTCACTATCTTGATTTGCCAAGGGCATAGACAAGCATAGAGCATTCCTAGTGTCATCGGTGATGGTTTTCTCCTTGCTAGGCGTTCTTGACAGGTAGTGCAACCCTGTGGAATTGCTGAAATCATGTTTAGTGCCCTTGTATGCGAGTAATTCCACAGCAACACCTTCTTCTGCCTTGATAAGTTGAAGCAGCATTTATTATGCATAGTTACGATTATGGGGTTATGGTTTTGGATGATGTTTGGACGCAGGGGTGCATGCCTCAACAGAGAACATGAATTTTTAGTAACCTATGTAATCCAATGTATGAAATGCATGCCGCAAGATGTTTGCCTGGAAGCCAAGCCTCGTGCACAGAGAAGTCTATCAGGCTTTATAAAAGATAGTATAATCTGTCAAATATTTTGTAAGTTAAAATAAAGTCAAATTTGGCATAAGAGACAAAATATGATTATTGATATGAGTATATTCAGGTTATTCATATTGATGTGATAATTATTGCTCTACGTTTCTTTACAAGCATAAAGTGCATGACTAACATGCATGGGTGTGAATATCAGGTGCTTGATTTACATGGTACTACTAGAGTGGGGGAGCGTCTAGCTGCTGCCATGGCTCTGGTATGCTTCTTTACATGTGACGATTAATTCTGCTTTGTTTCATCTCGTTTTAATCTAGATAGAGCATCTTCTTATGGGAGTATGTCAATTATTCTGGTGATTGTTGAACAAAGAGGATGCCTGGCAATAAAATGACCTGAAGAATTCTATATGAGCTTTCAAGGTAGAATCATCCCAAGGAGAATGCATGGATATGTTCATCTATATCTTTTAACTGTCTAAGGTGAAATTCGAAGTTCTAAAACAAATTCGGCCAAGGTGCAACTGATTGTAAGATATCCATGTAGTTCACAGGGATCAAGATATGAAATATGCAAAAAACTGTCTGAAACATGTAGAAACGCTAAAGTAATTTGTGAATCATTGTCATTTTGTAAATTATGAACGTCTGATTCTTCTTATTCTTTTGATATTTTTTGTTCTTAGCCACAATTCAAGCTTGTGGAAGAGATAAATTTTGAATTTGCTCAAGGATTAAAAGATAGTGACTTGCAGCAGTTGGATGGCAAGAAGGTGTCATTAATCTCAAAATGTATGTTTCTATCTTCTCTGTAGGAGGTTGAATTGTGACAATAAACTTGCTTCTTGCAGGAGATAAGAAAGCTGAATCTGAACGCATGTCAAGAAATAACTGATGTGGGACTCCAGACTGTAGCAAAATTGTGTCCGAAACTCAACTCTTTCTCGATATATTGGAACTTGAGGTTTGTATTCTTGTGTGGAATCAATGCAATATTGTAAAGTTAGACAAAGGTGTGGTGGGCAGCATAAAGCATTGTTATTTCTCTCTCTCTCTATCATTGAAATGGAAATGATGGAATCTGTCTATTTCTGAAGAATACACCAATTAAAGAAAATAGGGTGATGCTAAAGATAACGAATGTCTTATGGAGGTTTGAATTGTCGTGCTAAAATAAAAAGATTACAAGTGTAGGTGTTGACCTGTGACTGCAGAGAAGTAAATTGAAATACTCTGGTTCGTGCTGGTCAGTACTGCGCAGACCCCATGATCTTGCTTTTTCACAAGAAATACAACAATTTGAAAGATATAGAAGAATGAAAAACAATTGATGTTATATAGAGGTTTGAAATGGCCTGCCATAAACAAGAATACAAATCCAAGCATCGATTTGCATCCATATATGTAAGAAGAGGAATTTAATAGGTCAATGCTGATCAATACCGAGCAGACCCAATGATCTTGCTAAGTGAACCTCATAGCCTTATATGAACTTTGTTTCCATCGAAAATTATTGAAGGAGGTTTATGATTGCTGCAAGTAGACGTGATGCATGTATCCATAAATATACCTCCGGTGAGGCATCATGCCAGGAACTTTTTGTTGGCAATTAATTGATCCAGAAAATTTCGGATAGTAAGAACAGGGATGAAGGTGAAGGCTTGCAGCAACTCACTGTTTATAAATTTGTGTCT
>JBBBWG010005191.1:0-25000 GCA_037176905.1 Azolla pinnata
GGGAAAGAGCAGAAGGAAGGGGAGGCGGAGCCACGTGGCGGGCGGCAATGGGCGGAGCCCGCCACGTGGAGGGCCCACGCCGCGCCACGTCACGGGCCCGCCGCCACGTGTCGCGCGCCCATTGGCCCGCCCCGCTGACGTGTCGTCGCCGCCGCCCCCGTGACGGGCAACCGGAACTTGCATGTGTTTTTTTTTTTGTACTCTGCCGAAACGGCGAGAATCGGCGCTAAGCCCCCGAAGATCTTATCTGTTTCGGCAGAGAGAGCGTTTTTCTTTCTCTGCTCTGTTCCGGAAAGCCCCCGAATCGATCAGCTTGCGAGCGCGGAACGGCTCCGATCGATCGATCGATCGATCGCTTGCCGGGTCGATTCGATTCCGAATCCCCGATCGAACGAGAACCCCGTTCCGGGAATCGACCAGCTGGATCGAGCGCTTGGCTGCGCCACGAGCTGGCAATCCAGCTGAACGACTGAATGCACCGAGCGAATCGGTGTCGTCGGATCAATCGGAATCGATGTACGGGGGGGGGCGGCGCTAACTGATGATATTCTACGGGCTTCTGGATCTCAACCGGGTAGTTAAGGAGGATTTTGTTGAGAGTAGCAGGAGTGGAGATTAGGAGTAGTAGACACGGCGTCGAGTTGTACGTTTGGAAAATCGTGACGCTTTTGGGCATCGGCATCCAATCCTTCTTCGAGTGCTGGTTCTGTTGTTTTCGTGATCATCCGAAAGAGGTCATTACGAGTTTACGAAAAAAAAACGGAGATAGACACGGAGAGAGAGCCGAATGTTTTCGAATAAAAGGCAGAGAGGGCGAGTGATAATCACCCCAGATCACCAACTCATACATACAGAGTGTTTTAACGTCGAACTCGCCAAAAGGCTTTTCCTAAGAGGTGTAACCGCAACAGGTGTTTCACAATTAATAATGAGAAAGGAGAATTGGTTGGCTGATACTTCGCTTGTTTGAACATCAGCTGTTTGTATCTAATGATTATCATTGTACTCTCATAGATGAGTGGATACACAAACATTATTGTGCGTTCTGTCTCATGGGCCGACATTGGCATGAGAAGACGTTAATACATCTTTCTTTCTGAGCGAATGACAACGTTCGGATGCATCGTGATAGCCTGTGGTTGATCAAGGCCATCATATTGATGATGGTAGCCAATGGCCCATCTGACTAGCGATGAATAGGATGTAGCTAGCCCATGGTCGATCGAGATCATCCAAGACCGATGATGGCGCATGGTTGATCCGATCACACACGTATCTTCCGATCCCCCGATGCCTCGTCATGTCTTACCCTGGTGACACATCGATGTATATCATGTATGTTGATTATTATCACTTCGACCCATGCCTCGAATTCGATCTCAAAGTCAACGCCCTGTGTTTGCGCGGCTTATCGAGCATATCGTAATCGATCCCAAGTTTCCAAAGGCAAAATCTCGTGTTGGACGAGTAGGGCATATGCATGGGACTCGTCAGACCTAGGCGGGTGTCTGCATGGGACTCGTCAGAACTAGGCGTAGCAACGAGACATATATATGCTTCCATGACAAAATTCAGATGTCGTGTGCAGCAAAGCCAGTGGCCCATGTACGATTCATGAAGCATAGGCATGGACGCTATTTGCATGAAACAGGCGATCTATGATAGTTTATGTCATAACAGTCGTGACTCAAGCCTGAATTTAAGCCTTAAATCAAGGTGAATAACACCAGTTACGGAATCATAAGCCCAGCTTCATTTACCCTCTACTTCTTATTTATCTCTCAACATCCTACGTATTGCCTAGCTCCATTATGCTTTGCTGTATCTGTTCGTGACAGTCTGTTCTGCTCTATTCTGTCTGTTTCTGACATCTTCATCAAGCATAAACATCCAAATACTGTATGCCTGCAATCCATGCCTTCCGATGGAGGAAGGTCCCGAGGGAGAAGAATGGGATCGACAAAAGAGCGGAAGATCTTGTGAGCTACAATCGAGGACTATATATGCTCAGGATCCATCAGCTTCGGCTTTTTGCTTAGCAGAGAAGAAAAGAGGAAGGCACAAGAAGAAGCTGGAGGAGGAATCCCATGTGTCTCAAAAGAAGAGAGCTAAGTTTCCCTCCCTTCTCTTCCTTCCTTTTGACTTTCTCAGTAAGTGGGGAGATCATGGGATGCCATTATATGAGAGGAGGTGCATGGATGCATCCATCCCCTCCGGTGAGTGGCCTACACTAGACTGACTTACTTGGAAGGTCATTTTGGCGTATGCGAGGGTGATAACTGCGCCTTCTGCTTGCTAGCTCTCTCAGACAGGGTTCCTCTTCGATGCGTTTCGAGCACCGCAGGTTTCGCCAGTCGATCTCAACTACAGTCTGGTCCGTGTGTTCCCCCACGTCATGATCCACTGACATCGTTGGTAAGGATCGAACCTGAAAGCAACCTCATGTCATTAACAAGACATCATGCTCAAGCATGTAGTGCATATAGCATCTTGCTCGGTCTATCGATGCTTGATCGAGTAATTGCATATGATACCTTACTAGATCTAGAAAATACTCTCTCATCACGTGCCTCTAGAAGGCTCCAGAAGGTTCTAGAAGGTTCTAGAAGGTTCTAGAAGGTTCCGAGTACCGGCCATGGACATGCATGCATGCGCATGCGGTATATCTAGAGAGAGGAAGAGAGGACAGGGGCTAGAGAGAGGTAAAAGGGCTAGAGAGAGGAAAAGGGCAAGAGAGAGGAAAAGGGCAAGAGGGAGTGAGAATAGAGACTGTGAGAAGAAGAGAGAGAAAAAGGGCTAGAGAGAGTGAGAAGAAGAAAGAGAAAAAGGGCTAGAGAGAGTGGGAAGAAGAGCGAAAGAAGGGGTAGAGAGAATGGGAAGAAGAGAGAAAAAGGGCTAGAGAGAGGAAAAGCTAGGTAAAAAAAGGGTTAGAGAGAGAGAAAAGGGATAGAGAGAAGAGAGAAAAAAGGTTTAGAGAGAGGAAAAGCTAGAGAGAAGAGAGAAAAGTGCTAGAGAGAGGAAAATGGCTAGAGAGAGGAAACGCTAGAGAGAGAAAAAGGGTTAGAGAGAGGAAAAGCTATAGAGAAGAGAAAAAAGGGCTAGAGAGAAGGAAAAAAGGGTTAGAGAGGAAAAGCTAGAGAGAAGAGAAAAAAGGCTAGAGAGAAGAAAAGCCAGAGAGAAGAGAAAAAAGGCTAGGGAGAAGAACGAAAAAGGACTAGAGAGAGGAAAATCTAGAGAGAAGAAAGAAAAAGGGATAGAGAGAGGAAAAGCTAGAGAGAAGAAAAAAGGGCTAGAGAGAGGAAAATCTTGAGAGAAGAGAAAAAAGGCTAGAGAGAGGAAAAGCTAGAGAGAAGAAAGAAAAAGGGCTAGAGAGAAGAAAGAAAAAGGGCTAGAGAGAAGAAAGAAAAAGGGCTAGAGAGAGGAAAAGCTTGAGAGAAGAGAAAAAAAGGCTAGAGGGAGGAAAGGCTAGAGAGAAGAGAAAAAAGGCTAGAGAGAGGAAAAGCTAGAGGGAAGAGAAAAAAGGCTAGAGAGAGGAAAAGCTAGAGGGAAGAGAAAAAAGGATTAGAGAGAGGAAAAGATAGAGAGAAGAGAGAAAAAGGGCTAGAGAGAGGAAAAGCTTGAGTGAAAAGAAAAAGGGATAGAGAGTGGAAAAGCTTGAGAGAAGGGAAAAAGGGATAGAGAGAGGAAAAGCTAGAGAGAGGAAAAGCTAGAGAGAGGAAAAGCTTGAGTGAAAAGAAAAAAGGGATAGAGAGTGGAAAAGCTTGAGAGAAGGGAAAAAAGGGATAGAGAGAGGAAAAGCTAGAGAGAGGAAAAGCTTGAGTGAAAAGAAAAAAGGGATAGAGAGTGGAAAAGCTTGAGAGAAGGGAAAAAAGGGATAGAGAGAGGAAAAGCTTGAGAGAAGAGAAAAAAGGCTAGAGAGAGGAAAAGCTTGAGAGGAGAGGAAAAAGGGAGAAAGAAAAGTGCTAGAGAGAGGAAAAAGGCTAGAAAGGAGAAGGGCTAGAGAGAAGAAAGAAAAGGGCTAGAGAGAAGAAAGAAAAGGGCTAGAGAGACTAGAGAGAAGAGAGGAAAAGGACTAGAGAGAGGAAAAGCTAGAGAGAAGAGAAAAAAGAGCTAGAGAGAGGAAAAGCTAGAGAGAAGAGAAAACAGGCTAGAGAGAGGAAAATCTAGAGAGAAGAGAAAAAAGCTAGAGAGAGAAAAGGGCCAGAGTGTGTGGGGAGAAGTGAGAGAAAAAGGGATAGAGAGAGGAAAGTCTAGAGAGAGGAAAATAGTTAGAGCCAGAGAAGGGAGAGAGAGGGGGGTCAACGGCTCCAGAAAATATAAAAGAAAAAGGGCCAAAAAGAAAGAGAGAAGAGAGAGGAAAATAAAATGAACATTTGGGAGACAAAAAACTAGAAGAAGAAGAAGAAGAAGAAGAAGAAAGAAGAAAGGAGAAGAAGAAGAAGAAGAAAGAAGAAGAAAGAAGAAGCAGAAGGAGCAACAGTAGCAGAAGAAGAAGAAGAAGAAGAAGAAGAAGAAGAAGTAGAAGAAGCAGAAGAAGAAGAAGCAGAAGCAGAAGAAGAAGAAGCAGAAGCAGAAAAGCAGGAAAAATAAATTGGAATGCAGGCAAAAAAAGCAAGAAAAAGGAAGGGAAATTCTTCTGGTCTTCCTCCTCCTCCTCTGTCTTCTTCTTCTTCTTCGTCTTCTTCTTCTCTGCAGGCTTTCTTCTTCTTTACGAATTGTTTATTCGTGTAAACAATCCTGTAAAAGAATAGGTTGGAGGGGGGAAGAAATCCGTAGACCCTCTTCTCTCCGCAGGAATTCTATGCAACATCAAGCAGGATGGAGCTCTGCTTTTCTTCATATATATGAATTAATTAATGATACGATTTCTTAATCCTCTGCATTTCTTCTTACTGCCCATCTCTCCTCCTCCTCCTCCTCCTCCTCTTCTCCTTCTCCTTCTTCTGCACACGAAGAATGTCTCTGCATTTCTTCATAACACAGGTATTTCCACTCTCTGCCTCTGTCTCTGTTTTGCTTTGCCTGCACAATGCTGAGCGCACTCTCCTTCCTCGCATGTACGTAATTAAGAATAGGTCAATTCCTCATGGATGTTGCCTGTGTGTGAGCGAGTCTGATAGCAAAGACACGAGGAAAAAGCTATGTTCTCCTTGGAGGGAAAAGAGATAAGGAAAAAAATAAATCGAGAAGGAAAACGGAAACCAGAGAAGGAAAAGAAATTGGTGGGGAGAAAACGAGAATGAAGGGAAAGCTTGATGAGATGAATGACCATGGCGTTTCTTGTCTTCCGGCTGTTTGTCATCATTCTCGTTCCTTCAAAGAAAGCCCATTTTTATCAGGATTACATACATACACACATTTGTAGGTTTGATATTTGCAGAAAAAAAGAGAGACTTTACAACGGAGCTTACCATGACAGAGTTTCCAAAATAATTCTGATTTCGAAATTCAAACGAAAATGAGAGTCATAATGAAGCTTACCACGAGAACATGACCTGTTGCTTCGAAAAAGAAATTCTTCTGATGCTCTTTATTTTTACTGTTATTTTCTAATTTGAAAGGAGAGGTTATGATAAGGAGAGAGCACTATGGCTTGTTCTTTTTGAATTCATGTTCTTTCTTTAAAATCTTCCAGTCGGGTGTTTTTTTCTCTCTTTTCCTTTTCTGGTGTGTGAAGGGTTTGAAGCAGTTCCGCTCCATGCTTTGATAGTTTGGGCATTAATCCAAAGAATTGTGAAGTGAATAAAACAAGATTAATGTTCCTGCAAGATAGCGACGAATGATTTAGATCTCTAATTTAAAAGATGACAAAGACCATCAAGTAACTTTTTTTCTGGAACGGGGAGAGAGAAGCACACGGTCCTCTCATCGCACACATTGGATTAGATATTTCCTGAAATGAGGGTAATTACCATGCTATCTTTCTATGGTAGAAAGATAGGCAGAAAGAAGGAAACAAAGATAGAATGAAAGAAGGGAAGGAAGGAAGGAAGGAAGACAGAAAGAAAGGTATCAAGCGAATCCATCTTTAGTTAGTTATTTACAAAGAAAGATAGAAAGAAAGAGAAAGAAATGCCATATATTTGTGCCCAAATGTAAGGTTGTAGCTCTAGTGGTAAGATTGTCTGGTTGAGACTACACGGTCATGCATTCTGCAATTGCACCTAACTAAGTAGTGCTTTTGAAAGTGAAGTGAGTAGAATTTTCAGCTTATCTATTGCTATGGTATATTGTTTTGGCTCAAAAAAAGCAGCACAAGATCAAATGAGAGATTACAATTACGTGGAGAATGAAAATAAGAGCCTCTCTCTATATGCCCCCCTAATCTGTATAAGAGGTGAGCTAATAGGAAACAATGTAGCATGCAATACAGTTGATTCAGATAGTCTGCATCCATGTTAATTCTAGGTCACCCTTTTCTTTGCTTGACCTTGAATTAACAATACGTAGATCTTGGACCCATGCACAGCTATGCTGTCCTTGATCAAGCTTCACTTAGGCTTTCCTCTATGTGTGGCACGGTAAGTTGGATCTTTACCCAGTGTCTTGTCCTTGACTTACTCAGCACTTGTACTGACCTCTGAACCCTGTCAACTTTGGGAAGCAGCTTCTGTTGATGAATGGCTATACAACGGTGGTCCCTACGAACTGATCGTTCTTCACACATCTAGTGTCAGTATTATCAGTATTCCATGAAAAGAGACTCTAGAACTTGATGGGGATACCATTGCCCTCAGGGCTAAGTCCAGCAAGTTCATGTGGTAACCACAAACTATAGCAATTATTACAATAAACAACATATCGGCAAATTATCTATATGTATTATACACATACACAAGATCGAACCTTCTATCAAACTGGAGGCAGTCAGCGAACTACAAATCTAAACCGTGAATATTCACTTCCTCTTATTCATGCTACAATGTTTTCGGAGAAATTGATTATATGCTAGGTCCTTGCTCACATTTAGTTCGTTTTGAGAACCACCAATGATATTCATCAATGGCATAAGCTATTGCGTGTATCTGCGATACTTCTCAGATTATAAAGAGCTCGAGAGATAAGTATCATAGGTCTGATAAATGTGTGTTAAAAGATTTATGATACACCAAGTGTATGGAACTTTCTCATGTTTGCTTTTTTATAATGAGACAAACAGTTCTGATACATTTTTTTTTATGTGTGCATATTTTCTGGAAAACATCTCCTTCTTGTATGTTCTGCAGTGGACGTAAATGTACCAGGGTTTTTGTCATTCTGCTTCACTGGTCCTATTCAGCTGAAGGACAATAGGAATGTTTTATTTATTAACCATCAATTAAGGGAAGCATCTCAAAAGTAGTAAACTAGAAAAGGGCGATGTAAGAATTTCTTTTTGCTACACATAATTTTCAAAGTGCTAGTTGTAAATGTAAATGTGCTAATATTTCTAACATGATTTTTGCTTATGGTCTTATTAGGACATTTGAAGATGAGCGTTGATGCCTTGGAAGGATGAATACACTCTCTATTGGCATTACCTTAGGAGTTATTGTAGGGATAAGCATTGGAGTAATATGTGCGATTTGCTTATCATTATGGGTACATATTCGAAGCAAAGAGAATAAGATCCAAAACACAAGCTCCGAACCGAAAGGTGTGACTTTACCCATTCGAGTCAATGGAGTGGATGTGAATTCTACTTTATCTGATGATACAACTGAATATGAGTCACCCCCTGCGGGAAATGATCAAGGGAAGTTCACGTCATGGTTTGGAGTAAGTGAGAAAAATTTGATTCTCACTCACTCTGGACTACCAAATTATCCATACAAGTAATTCTTTCTTCCTTCACAGCTAAAAGTCAGACGAGTTATGTTTCTTCCCTAGTTTTTTTTTTGTTATTCACCTATCTTGAGCAATCATATGTGCTGCTATTCAGTCAATTATAGGTTGAATTCACCCACACATAACTGACACTTCAGCCATGCTTTATTCAACCATTTATTTCTTTCCATTTTTGTTCTCTTTAGAGAGTTCAATACGGCATATAGTGGGAACAATGAAAAATCGTTGGATTTTGGGGAAGAGAAGCAAAAATGGGGGTATTTCAGAGTTTCATTAGTGTTGGATGGATGCCATAGTTATGCTATGGATGAGGATGAATGCACTAGACAATAGACATGGATTTCTTGTTTCTGTTAATTATCATTATTGTGTAGCTGTGTGCCCTTTAAGGTCATCCATCCCATTTGTGCATTCATATTTGTTAGTACACCTTTGAATTTCACAATTTTGACGACTGGAATAATGGTAGGAGAAGCTAATAACTATTTTTAATGGTGAATATTGGTTGAGACGATAAAACCGATCTGTTGCAAATCTCCCTCAAGAACTAAGCTAAGACAATATGTTTATTTCTAGGTATAATTCATGTACGATTCAGATCTACAGACACTGAAACTTTGTGTGGGCATTTTTGTTTAGAAAAAGCTAGAGTATTCTTATGCACATGCTTTTCATGAAGAAAAGTAGGCATCTGCATATTCCACATCAGATTTGAATCCTTTAATGATCAACATGGACCTACTGCAATTAAAGGAGGAGTAGGATTTAGGATCTTAACTATATAATTCATATATAATTAGTTGCCCCTAAGCCCTTATAGAAAGATGCTAAAAATCTTTTAATATGCCAAATACTTCTTTTTCCTAGAAATTAGTTTTGAATTTACGAGGCTAGTCTTGAAGACTTTTGAGAAGCGACTATGTGGATTGTATCAGCATTCTCATGTTTTAAGCTTATGCCTATTAATATTCGGACTTGTGATGGCATGTACAATGTTTGAAGGAGCTTTTAAAGTATCCGTAGTAAAATCATAGACGATTTCATTTGTTACTTTTCTCAAGGGATATACAGAAGGCCACCAACAACTTCACAAGTAAAATAGGTGAAGGTGCTTTTGGGCCTGTTTACAAAGCAATTATGCCACAAGGAGGCACTTTTGCAGTCAAGGTGCACTCCTCACATTCCAAACAAGGGGAGAAGGAGTTTCTTGCAGAGGTAAAAAGGAAAGAAACAAAGGAAAATAGTAAGGTCTCAAAAAGACTGTAAACTTACAATGAAGTCAAGATAAACGTTTCTGGCTGTGAAATGATTTGTGAAACATATAACAAGATTTAATGTTGTCTCTTTAGTCAAGATCAAGAAACTTTGTAGAGAACATGAATCACCTGCTCTTTGTTTATGCAAAATCCACAGGTATACAACCATAGTGGTATCTAGAATCTACATGTATCTCACAAGATTGGTATTTCAATAGGTGGCATTGTTAGGAAGATTGCACCATAGGAACTTGGTGAACCTCGTGGGATATTGTGCAGAGAAAGGCAACAGTATGCTGGTGTATGAGTATATGAGCAACGGAAGTTTGGCATCATTGTTATACGGTAATTGTAATGCTTGTTTTACCTGTAGCAGGTTGTCAAACTGTGTCATTATTTACCATGCATCCTCCCGATTTCTCATTCTCCATATATATGTGGTCAGAATGTAAAATCATAAAACTGACCATGGTTTGTTGCGCTTGGTAGATGATCATCAAGAACTGTTGACTTGGGATATGAGGGTCGCAATATCGCAAGATATTGCAAATGGACTTGAATATCTTCATGAAGGGGTATGTGAACACTTATTTAGAAGTTGAAAATGGCTATTACTTTCCTTTGCTTATTTTGAAAAATTTTGCCACTCTGAATCAATTTACTTTAGACTTGTCTTCTCTCAATCATAATGGTGTGCTCTCATTCAGGCAACGCCACCTATAATCCACCGGGACATAAAATGTGCCAATATATTGTTGGATGGCTCCATGAAAGCTCGGGTAAGTAATAAGTGCAAATAAAGGTTTCCATGTTAAGCTCACACTTCATAGAATTTGTTTCCGTTTCCAAAAACAAGATTCCCATTCGTATATTGATTATTAATATCCAAAGGTTACGTTCAACTACCAAGCTATAAAGTTCACAGCGTAATTCCTCTTCAGCCTACCTTACTGGACGTTGTACTATCCCAATTTCACTGAACAATTCTCTCGTTTTCTTATCCTATCTGGATGTCCTTATCAGACATCCTCACTTGCCTTTTGTCCTAGGAGTAATCTGTTCATACTCCTTTCGCCGTTTCAGCAGGAGGCTCCAAAACTCCTTGCATTATTGCTCAACATCGAGCTTTCCCAATTGCTCACCTTCGAGCTTTCCCAATTCCCAACAACCGCACTAACAATTTCCCAGATTGCATTTATATGCACTTGTTGATTCCTTTAATCATCTGTAAATATTCTTGTAATTATCTTGCCCCCGTCAAACACAAATCCCTCTTGCTGGACTGTGTGTGGAGAGGCATCATATTTCCAAAGTAGACCTCTCAAATTTACCCATACTGTGTTCCCCCAACCTATCTGTTGTTGACAATGAAAGAAATGCCTTCCATGGATTTAATCCATTGTCACCTGTCTCTGGTTCCCAAGGTAATCGTGGATGTTTGCCACTCATATGACCATGCATGGAAAAAAACTCTTGGATTCCACAGCAATGGTTGCCTTTCATACTCATCATAAACAAGGCCCTCAATTCCAAGTCTTACTGCAATTTTTTCCAAATAGTGCATAATTCCAGTAACAGAAGGGTACTGTTTTCCCAACTAACTGAAGTTTGTTGCCCACCCGTTTCACACTGTATCCTTCCATGATCTTCCTGTAGATGGAACACGATCATATATCTGTTTCTGATGCAATGCTAGTTCATAACCTTGCCCATGGTACTGCATCTGGCAGAATACCTCTTACCATAAGTTTCCCTATAAGCCCCTGGTTTTGATCCGAAGGGGCTATTAGGCTAATGCCATCCTTGTGTTGTGGAAGTGTGCTCATTGTGGTAGCCATCTTTGGTGCGGGACTTCCCTCGTTTCCAGACTACAGGAAATTTGTAATTGAAGTCTGAATCTGTGCCATACATGATGGAGATAAATACACTCTGACGTTGTGTACCATATCATTTACTAATAATATCTGATTTGCCACTATAATTCCTCCAGCAAATGAGGGTCTCACTGAGCTCCAAAACATTATTTTCTTCTGCATTGTCATTAGAAGCTGTGAAAGTTGCACCTTCTCACAATAACTAGTTCTACTTGGCAGCCAAGGTACTTTATTACTGCTCTGTTCCGGTTGAAAATCATCTAAAATTTACATGTGGCCTCCAATCTGACATCGGGTTTTCACTTGTCCATTGTCTTCCCCCCAATGGACACTGGAGATTTCCTTTTGTGCCTTGTACAAGCAAAAGCTGTATCATCAGCAAGTTCATAATTTTTTATGACCTATGGGCCTTCCATCCCCTTCATGTCTCTTTTTGGCAGGGTGCATGTATATATAACATACATAGTCTCAAAGCATGCCTGTCAAACTGCTAGAGAATTAGAAGTCAGGTCCTTTACCCCCAGCTATTAACACTTTGCTGTAAGAATTTTACAAGAAGCTGCTGTTCCGTGTATCCATTTCAATGAAAAACCGAATCTTTGAATATCACATTGGCAGAAAATACCCAATCTATATCATCATATGCTTTTACAAATCAAGTAATAGCACAGATAAGTTTTATGGGGGGTATTCAAATGTTATTTATAGGAGTTATGTCAATTTTTTCATACATTCTATATAATTCAACCATTAATAGAAAAAGAACTGGATTAAAACAAATGAAACAGCATGAAAATGATTCTACTTAAATTACATATTCTGTACATGTGGGCTGAAAACACATGTTTATATGGGCTGAAGCACATGTTCATTGTTGAGAAGCATTCATATTTTGTTCAAGTTTGAGATAATTACACTACAGGTTGATAGATAAAAATACCAACCTTATTAGTTCTCAGGAAAAAAATAACTTATAGAGCCAAACTGAAACACTTTCATGAAGTTGGGTGTGGGGTTGATTAGTGATGCTTGATTTTCAAACATTTCAGTCATGAACATTGAGATTGCAGACACACATTAAAGGTGCAGGCAGTATTGGATTAGTCTGTTATATTCAGATCCCACAAAATTTGTTCAGGGCATATATTTGTGTGTTAAGTTATATGGAAGCAATAATACAGATAGAAAGTGTTCTACCCAATTGCAGGCTTCTCTGGGTCCGTTTGATAAAAAATTCTGTAATGGCAATTATACTGAGTTTTGACTACTGAACGTAAAAGACTTGCCTTCGCCTCTAAGAGCGAGTGAAATGAGGTCATACAGTTTACAACTTTCTTTGACTCATTACTGAATCAGGTTGCAGATTTTGGTCTTTCTAAGGAGGTCAATGCATCACATTCAAGCACTGATATCAAAGGAACTTACGGCTACATGGATCCTGAGTACATTTCTACGAATAAGTTCACTCTAAAGAGTGATGTGTATAGTTTTGGCGTGTTGTTATTTGAATTGATCACCGCGAGAAGTCCACAGAAGGGGCTCATGGATTATGTTGGACTGGTAAAGGCAAATCCTAAACCCAAACAACCCTTAAATTTCGAAGATGATGATATGATAAGTTAACATTAAAAAAAGAGCTTACTAGGTATCATTTGGCTGTTTTTTATATTTGATTTTGGCAAAAGGCTTTATTGAGTGTGGAGGGGCAAGAAGGATGGGAAGAGATACTCGATGCGAGGATCAATGGGAAGTGTAACCTGGCAGAGGTTGAAATTATTGCTAACATCGCTAGGCAGTGTGTGAGACCTAATTCACATGATCGGCCAAGTATGAGGCAGGTAGTGCAGCAATTGATGAAGCTAGGGAACAAGAGGCAGAGCATCACACGCCCAACTGGTCCAAATGAATTGAGCCAAACTGATGGAAATGTAACAGTAGACCCCAAGGTTCAAGTCCGGGGCCAGGATCTCCTTCGCCTCGCTAGTATACCTGAACGCCTTGAGCTCTAGCACTCTTTACCTCTTCACACCACTTTATGGAATCACCCTAGGGTTAGAAACAAACACCTTTCGCTGTAGCATAACACAATGGAATGTCATGGTATTTGTTGTTGCCTAATGAAGATGTTTTTTTCTGCTGTCTTTAAAAGAATACCTAGAGAAGTTCTCACTCTTAGGAGCTGTTGGGGGCTTAAGCGAAAGCAGGTTCTAATTCTTGTGTGGTCTAACTAATTACCAATGATGAACCAGTAGAACTATGAAAAATCTCAAGAAGATAATAGTACAACTATCTAAGGTAAAAAAGAGATTGAGCAGAGCTGTTCTCTTTAGATGGTTGATATATTCTTATGCTTACTTTCTTGGCCTAAGGGTGCTTTGTTTTTTCTAGCAATTTGTACGCTTGTTGAAATATGTTTGCTTTATGCATATCTTGACATTTTCAACGGATAGAGCTAGCTAACATCGATTAACAGATAGAACCTAGATTGAGTTTCATATCGTGTTCAAGGGATAGAGTTGGCTGACATCAAATAATAGATTAGAACCTTGATCGAGTTTCATAGAATGTAAAAGCTATGGACATACTACCTTTAATAGTGTGTATTATTACTCCCAGATAGGTCTATGATTCACAGCTAGAGCCTTCATTATATTCCATATATCATCATTAAGCAGTTACAGGCATATTACAGGCGTACTACCTAATGGTGTTCTTGGGTAGGTTGATGCTAAAACAAAAAAGGTGTCATATATATTCAAGAATTTGTTGCCTCTAGTAGTTTCACCATCAGATAGATCTGATTCCTTTGCAATCTCACCGTACTAAGGACTATATTATTTTACAACTTCAAACACTACAAAATATGTATGTTGAAGTTATTGTGAATATCTCTCCCATTCATGTCGATAAAAAAGGAGCATTATTTTAATCAGGTACACAACCATGTCAACTTATCATTACCTACATATCAGTACATATTTGAATCAGTGTTTAGGACAAGGATTGATGATGAGAAACTATAGGAATGAGCATCGATGCCATTTTGTGCTTGTGAGAAAGACGAGACATAAGTTTGATATCGAACAACATCAAAACTTTATAATCCCAGCCTTTCCATAGTCATCCCTATCAAATAGCTGATTCATCAACACTAAATGGAAGCTTCTCTGATCTTCCCAAATTATTATTCACAGGTTTCGGCACAGCATCATTGATTGTTCTCAGGAATACTTCGTTTTTGGGGAAACAATGTGACCCTAACCCCATCTACGCAAAGTGAGGAGTAGGAAACCTACAAAATCTCCCCATCATGATGAATGATGGTAGAAAAACATCCTTATTCTTTGGTATACATGACTGATGACACATGATACCGAATTTAAAGGATGATTGAAACATGATTAAATCTGATGAAGCACATACCAAATTAGGTATGATTCAAAGGGATGTGATCATCTGATAAAAACATGATAAGTCATGACATTGGGGGATGATTTAAACATGATTACTTGAACCTGAGACATCATCTTAATAAATTAACAAAGATTGAGACAGCCTAATGCTAGACGATATACCGAATCAAGGATGATCGGAACAAGATTAAGTCGAAAGGAACTTGACCTAGAAAATTAAGGATGATTGAAACATGTTTCGACCTAGTGAAGCATACATGATCGGTACCAAATAAAGGATAATTGACAAAATAACCATCTGATGATATAGTCACATACGAAGAAGAACCGATTACACTGAAATGCACACCTGGAAATTAACTGTTCCCTGCTTACATGCTGCTCTGATGGGGATCTTGGACGACTTCAAACCCCAAATTCTGCTTATCAATCGACTTGTCCCCTGATTACAGCTCTTCATAGTTCTTCTTCCAAGCTTCTTTCCAGGATTCATTGGCCTCCAGGTAAACCCTAAATCCTGATCGTCAATCGACTTGTCCAAGACAGCTCTTCATCTACTTCCAAGCTTCTCTCCAGCATTTCCAAGATTTCATTAATCTGAAGGTGAACCCTAACCTCCTGCTCATCGATCGACACGGTCCCAGACAGCGCTTCGTTCCTTCTTCCAAGCTTCTCTGCCGAGCACTTGTAATCCTTGATCTCGAGGAATTTAGCAGAAAGAAGAATCGCAGCTTTTGAGAGTCCGATCTGAGCTCATGCTCGCTCTGTCGGTGCCGATTCATGCAGGAAAAATTTGGGGAATTTCATCATTGAATTCTTGGATAATTTGAGTTTTATCTTGAATTTTACAAAAATGGCTGGCAATAATAATAATAATAATTATTATTATTATAAGAAGAAGAAGAAGAAGAAGAAGAAGAAGAATAATAATAATAACAACAACAACAATAAGAATAATAACAATAGCAACAATAAGAATATAATAACAATAATAACAACTAGAACAGCAATAATAACAATAACAACGAGAACAACAATAATAATAGTATTAATGTTTTTGAGAAATGTATTAAAAAAACGCTTCACAAAATTATAAAGGGAAAATTACCAATTAACGGGCGCCTAACAAAATTGTAAATTACATTTTAACGCCTACCAAAACTGGAAACTACAAATTAACGCCTAGTTTTAAGATTAACGACGCAATTGATTGATTATCACCAAATCAAGTAGTTGTGAATCCAATTAAAATCTAATTAGATAATTGAGTAAGGCTTAATCACTTGATTAAAACCAAACTAATGTGTTGATTAATCAATTAGATTCTAAAATTACGAACTTTTAGTTAGTCGAATGTAGTAAGGGAATCAGTTGGGATCAATAAGTGGGAGACGATTAGGAATAAAATCGATACAAGCGGAATTAATTGGGTGTTGACTTTTAGTGGAAGATAAAGATCAGTTTGGTAATTCTCCCAATTATAAATTACATTTTGATGCCTACTAAAGCTAAAAATTACAAATTAAAATTCCTGTTTTAATTAATTGTCTGCACATTTACCATCAAATTAATTAATTGATTAACGCTCAATTAATTGATTAACACCAAATTAACACATTAATCAGTTAATTAGATTCTAAAATTTACTATCTTTTATTGATCAAGTCTAGTAAGGGAATCAATTACGATCAATTAGTAGGAAGCGAGTAGGAATAAAAATCTAGTTACGTTAAGCTAACGGTATTAATTAGGTGTTAATTTTTAGAGAAAAATAAGAGTCGGGGGTTAGTTTTTAATTTCTAGTTTTAGTAGGTGTTAGAATGTAATTTGTAATTTTGTTAGGTGTTTTTTAGTAGTTCTTCCAAATTTATTTTAGAAAATATTGTACTTCAATATTAAAAACCAAAATGCTTTATTACGAAAGTACAATGATAATTGTACATTGAGGGAAAACAACCAAGTTTATCATTGGTTTAGGCAATTTTGATGAATGGACAACTGTATCCTAACAACCTTTCTCATTTATACAATAGAACTTGATGAAGCCTTGCTTGTATAAGGATGTATTTTTAATAACTCCAAGGGGCAGAAAAACCCATTTGTGAATGAACATACGAGTTGTCATCTAACTTGTTCATAAACATGAAAAGCATGTGAAAAATGAATATCCATCATGTGAAAATCATTTAATAAACAAGCATGGCTTCAAACTGGGGATTGAAACTAGAGTGCTAGGCCTTCTAACAATGTTATCCACATTGTTGATCCTCAAGTTAGAGTTACTCTTGTGAATATAGGTGTCATAATTTTTTTCTCTCTCAAAAAGATTCTTCGATTAGTGAATAAAAAGACTGTCAAAAGGGCATACAATAAGTTTATTGCAAAGGAATACTACCACTAGTACTAAAAATCTCATAAAAAACAAGCTATAACGTCTCAACTCTAATGTCAACTTGGCTAGGTGACACACTTTTATAGAACATAATTCAACTCCGATCCTAAAGTTGTTACTGATTTGATAAAGACTCTAGTTCTCCATTTAAACTTAAAAAATATTGAGGTCTAAATATTTACTTCGGCTATAAGTTTTCAATTGATTATGGACTCAAATTTGATGGCAAATGAGGTCATATTGGTGTTTCGAAGTAGTATATATATATATGAACCGTGACACTAATTCCGATGCGTGATTTTTGGCTTCGATTAGTGATAAATTGGCTTATATTCCGCACTTTGCTGTGTTAGCATTGAATTACGAAGTGTGAATCGAAAAACATAGTGTCCATTCTAAAACAGGTACAACATTGTTTATTCTTTGGCGCAAATGCTATGTTTAGGCACTCTAATGGGGATTAATTACGGGTTGATATTAATCCGTCTCCATCGATCTGATAGCTCACGTAGGCAGCTGGCTATTTCAGATGTATCATCCATGACTTATCCTTGCTTAGAAAAGGCTTAGATTATGTGAGGTGATTTTAATAGATATTGTCCCCCATGTGCACAATCACAATAGAAATCATTCATTCGCCTGCGTTGTCGCATCAGTGACGACGTGTGCCTATTCAGATTATGTTCATCCAATAGCCACTTGGAATGCTGATTAGGAAAAAAGATCGTTTCATCGTCCCGTTGGCCCACTATGCCCCCATACGGCCTTCGAGACTAAAGTATCCCTAAGAACTTCTAAAGATCCGCGTAGCTATGCATGTAGCTATAACTGGTTAGAAAGATTCGACGATAAAGCCATTGCGATGGCCACCGGGGGGATGTGTCATGCATCAGCTTTGCGTACGCTTAAGTCGATGAAGAATTCCCGAGCTTTTGGCTTTTGCGAGCAGTATGTTGTTTGACCTGGTTCAGATGCTGGTGACAGGAACAGTGCCCTTGGGTGCGAGGAAAGTCCTCATGCTTTCGGATCGATCATCTCCACGACGATGTTGTTTCTAGATGTGGAAAATTTCGTTTCTGCTTTCGATTCGACAAGGCTATGGTGCTGTTTGTATCTGATGCTCCCAGTGCTTCGTTTTTCAAGGGATTCGGAAACTCGCGTCAGACACACTATTTGCACGAAATCAGAAAAAGGAGTTGAGCATCATGTACTTGAACCGAACAGCACATGCTAACGTAGAGCATCATAGCATCATCACCTTTGTAGGTAGAACACGGTTCCAACTTGTGCATTGATTTCATCGAGATTACCTTGGAATCAATAATCATAACAATCATTATTGCCTCATGTTGCAATTGAGATGATCAACGATACTCGAAGTGAAATATGGAAGACATTATGAATTTGAAATTGAGAGCTTCTGGTTTCTAAAGTTTCGGAAGGGCTTTTGATTGTAGACTAACAGACATATGAGACTAGGAGATATGATCAAGCTCATGAACCAGAGAAAAAACAGTAAAAGGTTGGCCCTTTACCGTTGCTTCTCCTGACTGGTCGTTCGCCGCAACCATGTTGTTATCTCTTTAATTTTGACACAAAGCCCAGTCAGCAATGTTGTTATCTCTTTAATCCTAACTATGCTGAAAAGCTCGAGGAACTTAACAAGATCCTTTGGTCAAAACGGTCACGTGGCTTAGCCCCATCGTTGTGGTATAGAAAACAAATGGGAGATTTTGGGTTTGCATATGTCGAATAAGGTCATATAACAGTTGCGTTCACATTGTCCCATTGGATGGACCATAATTTTAAGGGAAAAGTACCAGGATGATGATGATGATGATGATGATGACAGTTGATCAACCCAATAAATAAGAACAAAGAGAAAGACTAGCTTGTTAGGTATAAAGGACTCAAAGAATCGCTTAAATAAAGAAGTTTGTGTTTGACGGGTATTCTAGTAAATAGGGCTTATAGATTTGAGTGTATAATTATTTTATAAAATTTTTTTTTTTACATATGGGTAGTTTGGTAAATTTGAAACTTCCAAGGGCATTTTGGTAAATAGACGAACTTCTAAGGATATTCTAGTACTTTTCCTTATATAATAGTGAGAATAATTCTTTTTTGAAAAATAGGAAAAATTGGGAAATATTTCATAGTTCAAAGATGGTATAAATCTTTCCTTGTTGTAATTTACAAGAAAACAAACCTTTTTATTGTTATAGATTATACAACACCTTTTTTTACACTCATATAAATAAGGAAATTTAACAATCAACTTTTTTTTATAGCGTGATAATCTTTCTATGAACAATTATGCTATCTACTACATTGTATAATTAGAGAAGCTACTAAGAAAAAAAGAAAGATTAAAGGACTCAACAAATAAACAGGTGAAATTAGATTTTTAAGTGAAATAAATTAACCTAAAAATAAATATGTGAATTAAGGGATGTAAATATACACATTGGCATCTCATAATAATTAATTAGATAAAAGAGTTTTTTTTTCCAAAACGATTCAGCCTTGTATTAATATAAAACTAAGTGAAAAAAAAAACTCATTTATACAAAGGAAAACTTATCCAAGAAGGTTTACAAGCAAGAGATATTAGTTTAATAACATAGTGATGTGATAGGAGGTGGAAATAACCATTTTGGTGGAACATATTTCCAACTAATCTACATATTATTGTAAGTGATAAAACCACATTTCTTCCAATATAATTCAAACTTAAGACAAAGTTTTTTGACAATTTCTTATTTTCCCTTTATAATTCTATACTGTCCTTTAAAGGTATGTACTATATCTGTCCATCTTGACATTACTATTTCAAGTGGAGGAAGTATAACACCTTGAAAAACCTTTTGGTAATGCGCCTTTCATATGTGTCACACAGTGGTAGTGCATAAAAGTTCCTAGCAGTTATCCTTAACCATATAAGTATGTTGTTACAAACAAGATATTTTCAAGGACAAGCACTAGTTGTCCGTTCTTAAAAATTATAGCTTGACTAATTGATTCCATTTCATAACTAAATGACACACTTGAAATTTTTGCCCATACGACTAATTCTCATGTAAAAGAGTCATTCACAAGGTAAATGCGAAGAACTCTCCTCCAAACAACTTGAACATGGATACAATCCCATAAATAATTTTTTTGTGTTTTTCCATAGCATACCACAACCTGCACATGACTTTGAAATGTTATCACCTAATAGCTAGTCTCTAATTGACAAAGCATAATGAACCAATAACCAATTGAAAAACACTACTTTGCATGCTTGTTTTCTATCCCAATATCTTTTCCAAAAATTAGTTAGAAATCTTTCTGATAAACCTTGAGCGTACCAGTGCTTTTTGGCTGAAGGACAAGCCATTTTCTGAGACATAAGAAAATAACGACCTATTTTAACAATATATTAAAAAAACGAAATGAAATTATCATGAGACACAATCTTGCAAGGAGACTTCCAAAATTATTCTCTCGGATCCCAATGTATAAGTTCTTACAATAGCTTATTATTATATACCCAAATCTTTCAAAACATATCAATGTTATTCGAAGTTAGGTTAATGTACCATTTGGCTTCCCAATAGCCTATAATTCTCACCCTCTTATGCTAACAAAACTTGTTAAGACATAATCCTTGAGGAACCAAAGAAAACATTCTATTTTCTTGAAATTCGAAGAAAAGTTTTCTATCATATTTCAAATTCCCTCTCATACCAACCAATACATTTAAAGGTGGCAAAAATCCTTCCCATTGTAAAAGTTCTATCTCGAGTACAAAATTCCAACTTGCTGAGAATGTCTCTAATTTCATTGATGATGGCCCTCGTATATTTGCAAGCTGTAAAGATTGTTATTGAATTGGTAAGTGTAAAAATGTATTGCATTTTTTTATAGGTCTTTGCAGGTCCTACAACAAACTTACCCCCATAAGCCTTGAACGTTCCCCCAATATATAGCTGGATGTAACTTTAAACATAGGATTCCATATTAGTGGTTGTCTATCCATCTCTTCTTCTATACTAGAAGGCTTTTAAACTAAGTGAGACCGTAATTGTTTCCAAGATTTGTAAATACCTTGAATGAATTTGACATCTTATTTATTAGAACAAGTAAGACTTTTATAAAGTATGAAAATTCATCTAACCTATGGTTACCATGGATGTCATGTTTGTGGTTTACAAGCATGTAGTCTCTTTCAAAAATTGTTTCTATGATGTCTTGCTGGGCAAAAAACATCGAATAATAAGCTTGGCAAGCAAAGCTTTACATTGATGAAGAGGGTTCACCAATCTTAAGCCACCTTGTAAAGTCGGTAACATAATCACTAATCATGCAACCTTTGCTCGAGAATGATGATACTACTTCCCTTACCATAAAAAATTCCTGCAAGATGTTGAATTTGACTTACCAAGGATGGAGAAATTAATAACTTACATGAAGATGCAATATACCATATAGTTGCCAAAAATACATGATTAAAATTGTCACCTAACTAGCTAAGGACAATTTAATATTATTCAAATAGATAAGAGAGTTAACCACTTTAATTATTTCTTAATCTTCTCATAATGCGTTAATTTTTGTATATCGCAAGATTTTTCTTGCAATTAGCTTTTAACTTTATTATAATTAAACTAATTGATTGTATGATCAACTGCTATTCATATCTATGGTGCAAGGTAGAAAAAGTGAACAAATGTTGTTTTTGAATAGGTGATGGTAGTGTTCAATACCATAAAGTTATTATACTATCTATTTTTTAAGATAAATAATCCATTTTAAATATAATTTACTAATAATTGCTTACTATATTCAATATATTGTTACAATAATCTATTCCAAACCATCTTTTAACTATAAGACACCTAAACTAGTACACCACTAATTTAATATATGTTTGTTGAGTTAACACACATCAAAAGTCATGGCCATTATCGACACCCCCTAAAGATTATTATGTTGAGTTGAGCCTTAATTCATACTAGTCTTTTGACCCTATGTTCCAAATATATTAGTGGGGTATCTAGTCATAGAAGTGGCCATGGTAGGCAGGGTTGTGAGTGTTGTGGAGGGGATGATGTTAATGAGCGTGCTCATGTAGCAGTTGTAGCAACAATGGTCACAAAAGCATCAAGGACCAATTATTACATAATTGATGATGCTAGAACCCTGGTAATGGGTTGTGAGGGGAGAGAAATCCGGAAGTCCATTTTACGACCTCATACACAATCATCTTTGTAATGTGTAGTTGGAGCCCAAGACTTGCAGGAATAGTGGATCATAACAACCTTCTAAAACAAGTATCCAATGCCTGATAGATATCTAGTTCTATTGAATTGTCTAAGTAAATACTCAAAGCAACTTCACAAAACACACACGTGGGGTATTGGCACACAAAGGAAGGGGATTGCCACCTAGTCTAAACGGTGTTGTAAACCTCGAGCACCGAGTGGAAGGTTGCTTTGGCATGTGGGGTTGACGAGCAGAATGCTTGCCATATAGCTATACATGCATCACGAATCTCGGGTCTTGAGTCCTCATAATAGGGTTCAAGAAATTTAGGGTTGAATTTGTAAGTATTTGACATATTATTATATGTATAAAAAGTCGTAGTAAATAAGTACGATGGTCGCGTTTACATTGTAGTAATAAGTGCATCTATGTTGTTACAAATCTACAATATGGTCGCGTCAAATTTGTAGTAAAACGTTTTGACATAGCACAGTTGCATATTTGCTTCATAGTAGCTACATGGTAGCTGCGTACTAGCCTATATAAGCCTATATTCATCTGTATATGTATACATACATGCATATTCATCTGAATATATATGTATAATTATGTGTATATGCATATTTGTCTCTATATGTATATGTTTGATGTATGTTCACCTATAAATAATTATATATATATATATATATATATATATATATATATATTCACATGTATATGTAAATGTATAGACGTATATCAATATTTAAATGGATAAATACATGAATATAGAACATTTTGGATCATAATAAAACTTTAAAATATTAATTGTGTATGTAAATTGGCTATATCACTTGGCAATGTCAAATGAGGTCACAAGTTCAAATCTTGTATGTGACACTAAGTTGTAGTAAATATGTAGACCAGTATGGTAACGTCTACATCGCAATAACATGTGTGTCTATGTTGTAATAAGGTTGCGATAAATTTGATACAATTCTGCGATAAGCTGTTGCGGTAAACCACCAATACCTTGTAGTGAATTTATTCAAGCAAGTGAAACAATTCTACTTCAATGGCTATTGATGCCTCCTCTTCAATTATCAATTAGAAAAGAACAAAAAAACATCATGGACCGAACAACATATTATTATAATTATGATGTCTTATTTATTTTAACAACATTTTATATATTGTCATATTATATATTTGAGCTCTACAATGACTGGCTCTATTGCTAAGCATTTATCATATAAGTATCAAATTAATAGTGCATCTCAACCACATAACTCCAATGTTCTTCTCCAATCTTTAGTAGGTATATCTAAGCTAATTATATCTCGCACATTAAAGAGAAAGTTCAATAGACTTTCAGTTGTTAAATATATAGTCACTAAGATGTTATTTCATGTGCTTGTAGAGTCTTTAAGGTTTAAAGATTTGATGCCAGATTTTTTTACCGTGCTATCAATTGAAATCAGCTCGTAAACTTAAAAAATTAATATTACACATGTGTATAATTTTACGTCAATCACTTATTAAGTATTTATCTACACAACTTTAGAGTAGTTATAGCTTATAATGGTTGGACCAATAGTAATTTAAAAGGATTTTATCCAATGAATTTGTGGTAAAGCTTTATTTTCTGCTTCAAATAATTTGATATTTCAAAATATCTTCTAACAACATTAGATGGTGTTAATGATGCTCAAGTGTCATCAAAAGAGCTAGCTAGATTGATACGAATTGAGCATGGAATGGATAAGATGTTACTTCATCACATAGGCTTAGATGCATGGTTCACATATATATCAACTTCGTGTAAAAGTAACTTTAGAAGTTATTATACCATCTACAACGAAGATGAGGAAGACTTTGCATGCTATGCATATCAATAAAGTTTGTACAACAATTTTTCAAAAATATTCTAAAAGTATGCATGATGTAGCACAAGAACCACCTTGTCTAGATGTGATTACTAGAGAAAATTTAACCTTGACTATGTATCAACAAGCTATAAAGTTAAGAGAGATCATAACTTGTGCAATCAGTTAAAATGATTTTGCTCAGGAATTTGTTTATCATATACTAAGCATGAAATATTGGATTCATATTTAATGTATAAAGCAATAGTTTTCTATATCTTCTAAGTAGCCCACCCTTTTAGTAACAACTTTTGCTTTTAAGAATTTGCTAAATCACTATACCATGGATATTTGGATAAGAAATTAGAGGAAGTTCAATGTCCTTTAAAGAAGGCAACTCTATCAATTCAGCAAAAATCAAGTGATAAATGTTTACGATTTCTAATCAAATATGAAGAATCTTGGAGCTCTATTACATCTCGCATTGCCATGTTCTTTGATTTTAGGTATGTTTCGTGATAACAATTAATTGGTTATATTGTTTATTATTTATTTATTCCCTAAATTCTAATGCTAATGAATTTATTGGCTGAATTTCGAGATCAAATGATGTAACGTTTTGGCTTCTTGGAAATGTCGAGTGTAAAAATGTCAAGTGTAAAAGAAAAGTTTAATAAGTCATTTATTACTTGAGAATTGGACAATTTTATAAAGCTTTGTTTAAGAAAAAGAAAATATACAACCCATTACAATGGTGGTTCACTAACATGTGATTCTTTACTTTTTCTCATTTTAAAGTTTTTGTTAGAATTTCAAGTGATGCACCCAATTCCATTTTACATTATCTAATAATTGCTTTTAAAACATGTTTAATTTAACAAGGATTTATAAGATAGCATGTAAGTATTTGGCAATTCTAGCTTCATCTGTGCCTTAAGAAGAGGCTAATTCTAAAGCACGTTATAATTTTGAAGATAGATCGCGCCTACATATGTGCACTTTTAAGGTAGAAATATGCAACAGAATTTACTCGATGGAGTTGGAAGTCCATTGCATGAAGACATTGTTGAAACTTTTGGAAGTCAAGATATTGACATTCAAGGCATGATTGTAGACGGTGAAGTTGCATAGTACTTGTTTAAAG
>JBBBWG010005202.1:0-28547 GCA_037176905.1 Azolla pinnata
CATTGCTCTTGCTCCGATCTTGCTTCCTTCCTTTCCAATCTCTTCCTCTCCTCTTCAAAGACCCCAGTGGTCATCACTTGACTCACGCACAGATCCGGCGCCGTACGGCACGACAACGTTACCATCAAGTTATAAACTATCATGATAATCTCCAAATTCTTTGAGACCTCAATTTCCTTCCCACCTAGTTCATGTCGAGTTCACCAAATGTCGTAGAATTTTGGGTTGTATAGCTCCAGATATGTGTGTTAAGGTGGAACCACTGTGGTTTTAAACCGTGAGATGGATATTTGCCGGAGATTAAGAGAAATATGATTGTCATTAAAGAGAATGTCTACAATTGTGTCCCCAGATTACAAGAATATTCTAGAAAATATATAGAAACAAGAGCATGTAAGATTATTAATATCAGAGAGATCAGGGTTTAGGAAAAGAGATATTAGAGAGATTAGGTTTAGATAATAGATATTAGAGAGATTAGAAAGATTAGGTTTGGATAACAGATATTAGAGAGATTAGAAAGATTAGGTTTGAATAAAATATATTAGAGATTAGGTTTAGATTAGAGATATTTTAAAGATTAGAGGAATTATGATTCAATTTATATGACATATTAGGGTTTATGTGAAAGATAGATTAGAAGAGATATACATTAGGGTTTACAAGAGATATTATAAGAGATTGGGGTTTAGTGGAGAGATGAGAAGAGATTAGGGTTTAGTAGAGAGATGAGAAGAGATTAGGGTTTAATAGAGAGATGAGAAGAGATTAGAGTTGAGGTGTTAGGGTTTTGCAATTAGGTATTAGGGTTTAAAAAATAAGGTATTATAGTGGTTTGGAAGTATTAGGGTTTAGATATATGAGATTACGGTTTTTCTTCTAAGTATATGCTCTTTTCCCCCCTTCTATGGACACCACTCCTTATATAGGTTGTGGAGTTAGTCGCCATAGAAAAAAAAAAGGGTAGGAAGAAAAAAGTAGGGAAAACGTAGAAAAAAAGTAGAGGAAAAAAACTGCAGAAGGAAAAAAATATAAAAAAATAAAAAAAGGAGTTGGCCTTGTGACCTATGCTTAAACACAATTGTTTTATCCACCATCCCCTGCAAGCTATACTTTTTTTTGTTTTTTTTGTTCTTATTGTGACTCAACATTTCTTCTCTCCATGCGTTTCACATCATAGATCCAAAACATCAAGACACCATGACTTCATAGATTAGGGCTTCTAATGTAATTATGGCCCAATCCAACTTTCAGTCATTCGATTCGGTGACCTGTTTAACACACTGCCTCCCACCTTTGATACAGAATATATATTTTGTTGCAATAGCACCTAGTTCGCAAAGAACGCGGTGAATTCTTTGAAAGTATCGTCCATATCCCTTTGAGTATGGTATGACTTCCTTATTTGGGAGAACTCTTTATTGTCATAATGTACACGGTACACCCGTTCTAAATAGTAAAAACATGAGAATAGATAACATATCGATAAACTAATACTATACGTGCATACGGCAGGACTTGAACCCTATACCTTCAGGCTATTAGTTTTCCACTACACTAATGTCTTATAAGTTACATCAAAAGCAATCCATATATGATAAAAGCAAAGTTCACGTGCATTTGATAAAAGAAAAGCACGCATGCACGACTAGCGTGCATGAGCACATGCATAACCAATGTGCATGAATGCATGCACGGCTAGCGTGCATGAATGCATGCACAACTTTTATACAACTACATAAACAAGGCTAGTTGAAGTCTTGTTCATCAAATCATCAAATCATCAAATCATCTTATGAGTAATAATCATCATAAAAAAGAATCATCATTGGTTGGAGGATCATAATCGGTTGCTAGAGAAATTCTTGAGGATTAAACATTCAATCCATTACCATTCATGTAAGATCTTTCTTTCTTTCTTTCAATCTTTTCCTCTCTTCGTCCAGGACCCCGGTGGTCATCACCCGACTCACACAGCACGACACCGTAATAGCTAGTGAGGTGGTCCTCAAACCTCCCTTTCTTCGCTGGCCTCCAAGTCCAAGAAGGTGCGGACGAGTCTCGACGAAAGATCATCGAAGTTCACCACTTTCAACACCTCATCAATGTCTGCCCATGGAATGGTCTTCCCAACTCGGATATAACTGTCAAGTCCACGACACGTAAGCCAAGCTATCAGCCGTGGCATCAAAAGTTCGACAGCTCGCATCCTGCTTTCGTTGTACTCAACTTTTGTAATTCGTCGTAGGTCGCTCGACTTTCGTACTCGTCGTAATTTCCGGCTATAATCGAAATTACAGCACTCTGCTCTTTTTTGCATTTCCCTATGACATGATAAAAAATGAGCCCCCTTTATAGCCCTACCCTTCACCAAAGTTGCAACATGGTTACAGGTCATGGCCATAACTCTTCGTTTGTCCACGAAAAATCATGATTATTCTTTTTTAGTGTCAACGCCAAATTGTATATTGTATTTATTGCAAGTCGCCACGAAAAGCAATAATGATTTTTTCGGCCGTTAGTCCCACGTGTCCGCTTACTAGAATCAGTTATTGAGGTTCGCACGTCGTCACGAAAAAACAATAATTACTAAAAATGCGATGGTTATTTGCATACATTTGAGAATACAAAGAATTAATGTCCTTTTCACGAAGTGTCATCATTATTTAATCGATTGAATAATATGTCTTAACTATCGAGCCTTTTTACGAAATGATATCATTACTTTGATATTCGCCAAATTTTCTTCTCACAACGACGGGTATTCACTTTCAATAAAATAAGATGTGCCTTGACTCCTTCGAACTACTATGGATAATGGCAAAGTCCTAGTAAATATTCATCGTATTCTCTTTCGAATTACTATGGATGCCTTCTATAACTCCGCCAATTTCGTAATCCATCTTGGAATTTTTCGACATCAACGCGTGCCGAACTCTTCCCAATTCGTACTAGTACAGATTCTAGAGCTTTTAACATGTCTCAACACAATCGCTACGACTCCATATTCTTCCTTTTCTTTGTACGACAAATTCGTACTAAAGTGAATTACGACATTAGCTTCGACCAAGCCTGACTCACGTCCAGCTGAGTTGTCGTATCTATTGTCATACTCAAGTTGATACGATCGCTTCGGGTTTTTCCATATTTCCACAGACGATACTATTATGGCGAGATCTACTTTGTACTTATTGTCCGACTAGCCTAAGATGACGGACCTCCTAGGATCTCGACCATAGGGGTATGTCTATTCCTTATTCTGAAGTCATGGCCGTGCAGATTTCTTGTGAAGTCACGCTCAGACCTTTTGTCTAGGGGAATGGATTGGGTGGTAACTACATGGCCTTCATGCATGCAAGCCATGTGGCATTCATGCATGCAAGCCACGTGGCGAGCATGCATGAGGCTTAAAGCAGTATAAATACTGAGCTGGTCTCAGTATTGAACCATTCCGGTTTAACGCCAGTCTTCAGCGCCTTGTACTCAAAGTCTCCTGGTAATACATATCTAGTCTTCTTGTTCAGTTCTGGTTTTCTTCTTGTTGTGTTCGTGTCTTCCATCGTTGAGTTCATCGTTGTCGACGAGCTTAAGCCGTGACAACTACCTACATAATGCCCACTTGCCACTTCACTATGGCATTCCCGTAAAACGTCTTTTTGCTCATTCGTCCATTCCACACGTCTCCATATTCTATCCATCCATCCCATTGTGATCACCAAAAGTGTTAGTCTTTTAAATCGAAGAACCAAGTCTATCCAAAGTCGGGTCAAATAGAAGATCGGTCATACACAGAGCATAAAGACTTATACTTGTATCGAAGACAAGTTACACAATGTGTAAAGTAATTTATATTACTCACAAATGTACAAAATCCCGACCCTTATACAATGAGCCCTCTACAAGGCTTTATATACATGATTCATGTCTCTTCATTTCTCCCACAAATCATTATGTTATTTACAATTACGTCGTTATGTATTTCTTACGTGTAATTTATTCTTGCAGTTCATAATAGTCCGTGTGGTTACGGATCTTGATTCGTGCTGCCCGGCTCCGTACTATTATGATATTGCGGCCCGTTGGCGTATTGTTACAAATTACTTTGTGATTGAAAGTTGTTATCATAAAGCCTAAGAAAAGCATTATCATCAAGTTCCATGGAGTGTTTTCTTTCAGCGTCTTATAGCGGCTTTCTCCTCGACTTTTTTGTTGATCTTCATGGTAGTCATCTTCCTTTTATCTAATAAATGCATCCTTTCCAAAAGTCGAGAGTCAGGGCACTTGAACCTAGGATCTCGTACTACATAATTGAAAAGTCTAACCATTAAAATAGTTAATCATGATGCAAAATGTTAAATACCTACTTTTTTCATAATATAATGATTATTGTATTCAGAGAAAACTCTAGAACTTTCCATAACATTTTAGAACCTTTTAGAACATCCTAAAATATTCTAGGTATAGAACATTCTAAAACCTCTAGAGGATCCTAAAATATTCTAGGAATAAAACATTTTAGAACATTCTAGAAATCTTTAGGCTAATCTATAGAGACTTATAAATAGAGACATATATATCATCTCAAATCAGTTCGAATCAACATCAATTTTAACCTTTAAGCCTTTCTTTTATCTAATTCCTCTTTGTAATCCTTCTATTCTAATAAACTCACTCTTCTATTATCAATCTACTCTTCTCTCTTCTTCTCTTCTCTTATATTTTCTTATATTCTTCTCTTATACTTGGTTCTAACAATGGAAAACATGTGGTAAAGGACATAAAAAATTTGTCATGCTTTTATCGCGAGCTTTATAACGCCATTTACCACGAATTTACTAGAAATTTTACCATAGTTTTTTATGTGCATTTTACCACGAATTTACTGGCCATTTTAACACACTTTTTGACGCAGCTTTTATTGTATTTTTTACGCAAGATTTATTGCTTCTTTGATGCTCCAGTTATTGCAAACCTAACGTGATTTTTACTGCTTATTTGCTGTTAGGTTGACGCTAGACATATTGTTTTATAGATGCGAGCTTAACTACCATATTGACACATTTGTTATTGCATATTTGACGAGATTTTACTGCATTATTTGATGTGAGTTTTACTGTAAATTTGACATGAGGTTTACCGTCAATTTGATGCTTATTTACCACAAAATTTGCCACATTTTAACTACTAATTTATTGCTCATGTGCTAGACGGTTTAATGCTTATTTATTCTGCATTTGCTGTAAATGTGTTGCATGTTTATTGATACATAGTTGGATGTTTGCTAGCCATTTGTGAGTGCTTTGTTGTTTCTTTATCGCTATTTTACTCTGTGTTTACTAGAATATTTTGTTGCAATTAATTGAATATTTTTACTCATATCTTTAAATAATAAAATTATAGAACTAAAATAAAAACTTCATATACATTAAAATCACAAAATGTTTGTTGACAATGAAAACACAAAGAAACTCAAGTTTTAAAAGAAACCCCAAAATGTTTACGGAAACAAACAATACTCACTAGGGTTATTATTATTGTAAATATCTAACCCTAGTGACAAATTACCAGAGCCGGGGTCAGTGTGCGTTGCCTCAGTGTCCATAGGTGATAAAGTACCTCTTAGCTCTGGGTTTTGCTCGAGCTCTCAAGGACCCGTTGCACCTTCGCTTGCCTCTAAATTAGCACTAGTGCCTAGCAGCTCATGTTGTATCCCTAAACCCAAAATCAGCTTGTCATCTGTGATTATGCAAAGACTTTTGAAATACAACCACGTCTAATGTCGTGAATGTATCTGGTGATAATGCTCCTATCCAAACCTATCTAACCTCTACTCTCTTCAATGAAGTTGGAGGTTTCTTCAACACACAGACACACACACATTTATTTATTTATTTATTTATTTCATTCATTTGTCTATATATATGTATGTACATGCATCTATATATGTATATTACAAGCATGTGTATGGCATCTAGCATCTGTGTTTATGTATGTACATTTATGTAATATATATGTTATGTGTATATATGTACTATTGCAAGCACGTATATTATATGTTGTGCATATAATATACATGTATGTTTGCATGTGTGTGTATACATTGTATGTATAGTTGTACATATTCATATGTATACAAATATGTATGTATGTGTATGTAATCTATTGATGTTTGTATATATGTACAATTATATGGATTGGCAAACATACATTGGTTGGCTTGCTGTTTATACATATATATCAATTTATATTTATATATATGTGTGTATTATGAAATGCCTTACACGCTAGAACGGATAACTTCTTTTATTAAACAAAATTGGAGGAAGAACTTAGAGTGGCTATAGAGGTGGCTATTCCGTGGATTACCTAGGTATGAAAGTAGGTTGATCAGGATGGAAGCAAGACAATACAAGTTGGCTTGAGCAGTGAGCAATGGACAACAATAGAATAGCAATTATCTTATGGAGAGCTTAGGGGTTTAGAAGAGTGACGATACGGTGGCTAAAGAAGATCATTGTTTGGCTACCTCTGTTAAATTTAATCTTCTAGTTACTGTTTTATTAAAGGTGCCTTTAAGTTTAACATATTGCCCATTGATGGTTAGTACTAGCTCTTGCCAAATGTCTTTCATGGTCTCTTCAAGAGGTTCTTTCAATTTGTTGAAAAACCCTCTTAGCATCAGGCTTTCCAGATGTACCATAATTTGATGATGCTAATGAGTTCCCATTGACTTCCATATTCTTGCCATTTTTTAGGAAGGGGCTAAGGGGCATTGGAGGCGTCCCCATAGATTTGAACTTCTATCACAACCCACACTATTTTAACGGCTTCACTCTCATATCTCCATGTATCATAATCATAAGTGCAAGTATACGGATAACTCTCATCCATATTTGTTTTTCCTTTGGACATTGCCATAGGCAATGAGCTTGCATTTCGGTCGCATGTGACATCTCAAACATTAGATATAAGTTTAGATGAACTTGATAGTTGTAAAGAATGTAAAGAATGTGATATATAAAGGTCAACGGGGAGGAGCACTTTGCTTTGTGATTGTTGGGAGTTCGTTGAAAGGTAATTTGTTCTAATTGATTTATCCATCTCCAAACTTTTAGAAGTCTATACGCATAAAAAATGATCTCATCCACGTTCACATCCACATTCACATTCGGTCATCGTTAGACAAAGCAATTGTGCATCGTCCATGGTTGAGAGAATGACTGAACAGTGAGTTAATACCGTCAAAGTGATTATTAATTGGGCGGCAAGGCGAATCAGTGTATTTAAGACGGTTGTTTGCAGGAGGCTATAGTAAGCGGTGCATTGAATCAATAAGATGGGTACGTACTCAATGGGCACATGTCAATGGGCGGGGGCGCGAGGAGGCGATCAATTAAATAAGAGGCCATCCATGCTCATACCCTAGCGTAGATCAAAACTCACTTACCAAAGAAACCATACTCTCTCAACTATCATTAATGTCACTCCGGCGTTCTCTACACAGTACGTATAAAAAGCTTTATGGTTTATGGTGATGGGAGTGTAATACGCAGAGAGCATTGCCCATCGATCAGATCGATGCATCATCATCATCATCATCATCATCATCATCATATCATTGCTTGTGGATGTAATAATATTAATACATGCAAGCAAGCAGGGCAGCTGATTCGGCGCAAATCATACATAACTACTTGTCCATGGAACGGCCATATATATCTCTAGGTTGATAGCGAAAATGTCCTTTTTCTTCTTCTTCAGTTCTCACGGTAGACATAATGTGATGATTTCTTCAGCTTTTGGAACAATCCAAGATGCAAATGGCATGTGTGTGTGTGTCTAGATGGTGGGGGTAGTATGTCGTACACGGAGCGCGCGCACTCGCAGTGATGTGGGGATACGAATGAAGGAAGGAATGCTGTTATTGCACGGATATGAATGAGCAAAGCGCAAAACGATATCATCATAGCCCTTCCTTCCATTCTTGCTTCCAAAGGAAGGAAGGAACAAGTGCAATGATGCATGTGTGTGTGTTGCCGCTTGCAGGGGTGGGCGGGCCACTCATTGTATAATGAGTTCATTCTTCTTGATTCGTGGCTATGCAGCATGCAAGCAAGCATACATACGTACATACATACATACGTAGTGAGACACAAAATCTAGACAAGTTCATGTACATATATATGCATGAAAGATTATGACTTCCGATCCTAAAAACGATAGTGGGATTACATATATATATGTATATATGTTTACTGGGGTTTGTGACGATGACCGGGATTCAAGGCAACATCGCGTGGGATTCGTGTCGCCGAGGCTCGGCAATACATGTTGTGTGTGCATACATAAACAAATGGATTACGTAATCTGCAAATAATATCGTGATCATTAGAGTGTCGATTGGGGAGATGGTTAGTTGGCATGGAGAGAGTAGAGAGAATTACGATTAGCTTGGAAGAAGGCTCACGAGATTAGACAGGAGCTTTGCGTCACCAGCAAAGTCTCGACATCATCAGGAGATTATGATAACTGAGAGAGGGGAGTGGCCCTAGTATATATACCGAAGCCCTATGTCCCCAGACTGTTGGCACTGAACCACTTAATGTGCAGTGCTCAAGTAGAAAGGCAGGACTTGTTATATGTGTCACCTTTACGATCGAACAGGTTTTGACTCCCTCTTTCTAACGTGGTCTAGCTAACACCGATTGACCACGAGATCCATGATTTGAGTGTTATGTTCAGGTTGGTTCTTTCATGCGGCTGAACCGATAGACAAAATAAACAGCTAGCTAGATAGATAGATGAAAAACATAGAAAGATGCAAAGATGGATGGATCGGTTGGTAGCAGTTGGTTGGTGTGGTTGGCTTGAATCACAATGGGAAGAGCACAGACAGAGTGGTGCGGCCCGGCCCGTCGCGCTTCTCGATGATCGTTTCAGATGATCGATGGATCCGATCGATCATCTTGTTAGTGCGACTCCGAGTCGCTTACTTTCTGTTGTTTTAACTATGACACATGTGTCTACTATCTCTCTCTGTGTGTATGTGCGATGCGTTTGCTTGCTGCGTTTTCTTTCATGGCATATGCAAAGTTTGTGCATACAAGATGATACATACGTAAGTGAGATGTAACACTAATGCTGTGATTTTGCTGCTTCAGTGATTACTTGTATACACACGCGCGCGCAAACCTTGAGACACACACCCGAGAGAGAGAGAGAGAGAGAGCAGAGAGCGAGCTCTGACTCCCAAGAAGCCTTCTTCCTTCCGTTCCTCTTCTTCTTCTTCTTCTTCTTCTTCTTCTTCTTCTTCTTCCTCCTCCTCAAGCCACTTACTATCTACTGTCTACTAACTACTACTACTACTACTACTACATCCCCTTCCCTCTTTTAGTTTGGCCTTCCTCTAATTCTCTCTCTCTCTCTCTCTCTCTCTGCACATTGCTCTGCTGCCTCCATCGCCACCGCCACCGCCACCGCCACCGCCGCCGCCACAGCGCCCAGCCGCCAGCCATGGCCTGCCTCAAGCTTGGCTCCAAACCTGACGGCTTCCAGCGCAAAGGTCAAGCATGGTAACCTCCCCCCCCCCGCTCTCTGCTCCTCAACCCCCTTCTTGTCTGGACTGCTCTTCTTCCATTTCCGCTGCTATGCTTGCTGTTGTTACTGCTTCCTCCTCCTCCTCCTTCTTCTTCAAGGTGGCTTCCAGCTTCCTCTGTAACTGCCTTTCCTTCCCAAGCTGTCTCCTTTTCCTTCTCCCTGTGCCTGCCCACCCCTTCTTCTTCTTCTTCTTCTTTGCCTCTGCCATCTCCGCGCTAGCTACCTTGCTACCTCCTCACCCCCATTTTTATAAACAAACACATATACAGTCTTCCTCCTCACATACAGTGAATGCCTGGCTGGATGCAACAGCTTAAAACCAACCGAAGGCCTCCGTCTCCTCCTCCTCCTCCTCCACCTCTTATGTCTTATGTGTGGGTTGTTGTTTCGCACCTGCAGGTTCTGCACATCGGGACTTCCCAGCGATATCATAATCCAGGTGGAACAGATGTCGTTCCATCTCCACAAGGTATGTATATATGCGTCCTGCCTTCCCCCCCTCCCCTCCCCGCACACTCATCCAAGGCAGCTTAGCTCTCTACCTGTCTGTCTGCCTGCCGGCGTATGTTTGCATTATGGAAAAAAAGCGTGTATGTATGCGGATTGAGCCAAGAAAGCGCTTAGTTAGTATCCATCCGTCGCCGGCCTGCCGGAGTGCAGTTCCCGCTACTGTCCAAATGCGGCAAGCTCGCCCGCCTCGTCAAGGAGGAGGAGGAGGCAGCAGCAGCAGCAGCTGGCGGCGTCAAAACAATCGGGGGAGGAGGAGCAGCTGCGGATGGAATTGAGAAGGGCGGTTTAGAAGAAGAAGAAGAGGAGGAGGAGGAGGAGGAAGAAGAGGAAGCGGAAGAGGGGGAAGAGGAGGAGAAGGTGGTTCGTCGACTGCATCTGGAAGGCGTACCAGGGGGAGCGTCGGCGTTCGAGGCGGCAGCCAAGTTCTGCTACGGCGTGAGGCTGGAGCTGAGGGCGGGGAACGTGGTGCCGCTGAGGTGCGCGGCGGAGTACCTGGAGATGACGGAGGAGGTAGGGGGGGAAGGGAACCTGGTGGCGAGGACGGAGGGGTTCCTGGCGCAAGTGGTGCTGGGCAACTGGCGAGAGAGCTGCGAGGCGTTGCGCAGCTGCGAGGGGGTGCTGAAGCACGCCGAGGCGCTGGGCGTCGTGGCCATGTGCGTCGACGCCGTGGCCGCAAAGCCCGCCGCCGCCGCCGCCTCAGACCCGGCCGCCCTTCTCAGCCTCGGCTTCGGCTGGCCGATGATGCCCAATAGCAGCCAGCCGATGATGAAGAGCATGATGCAGAGCCCCGGGGGCAGCTTCTTGTGGAACGGGATCAGCACTGGCGCCCGGCCTGCTTCTGCCACCAAGAAGCACCCGCCTTCCTCCTCCTCCTCCTCCTCCTCCTCCTCCGACTCGTGGCACCAAGACATTGCGGGGCTCAGCCTGCCCCTCTACAAGCGCGTGATCGCCGCCATGCAAGAGAAGGGCCGCGTGAAGCCCGAGAGCATCGCCGCCGCCCTGATGGACTTTGCGAGCCGCTATCTGCCTGCGCTCAGCAAGCGGCAGAGCGCCGCTCTTCAGGAAGCGCGTGGCGCCGCCAGCTGCCGCTTCGGCCTCTCGTCGTCGTCGACGACGACGACGACGACGCCTTCTTTCACCGCCCCGTCGGAGGCGGAGCAGAAGCTTGTCCTGGAAGCCGTCGAGGAGCTGCTGCCCCTGCACAAGGCTGTGGTGCCCACGGGGTTCCTCTCGGGCCTCCTCCGCAGCGCGACCCTGCTGAACGCGAGCCCTCGTTGCAGGAGCAGCATCGAGCGCCGGATCGGGCTGCAGCTCGATCAAGCTCGCCTCGACGACCTGCTGCTGCCCAACCTCGGCTACAACCTCGAGACGCTCTACGACATCGACTGCGTGCGCAGGATGCTCGACCACTTCCTCGTGCTCGATGACACGACCCCTGGCTCGCCCCTCCTCTCATCCGATCATGATGATGATGATGATGATGGTGATGATGATGATGATGACGAGGACGTGGAAGGGCACAACAACAACAACAACAACAACAACAACAACAACATCATCATGGCCAGCAGCTCTCCATCGCTCACCCCTATCATGATGGTCGCGAGGCTCATGGATGGCTACCTCGCGGAGGTGGCCCCCGATGCCAACTTGAAGCTGCCCAAATTCCAATCCCTCGCCGAAGCTTTGCCCGACTTTGCGAGGCCGTCCAGCGATGGGCTCTACCGTGCCATCGACATTTACCTCAAGGTATTTCATTCATTCATTCATTCATTCGCAGCCCGAGAATCCATCCACATTCGTTTGGGATTCTCATTCGTTATATCAACTCTATATAATGGATGATTCGATTGCAACCGATGCGAGTCGCGATCGTATGTGTTGCGAATCGTGCGGGAACGAACCCTGAACACCCCTCCCCCCCCCGGGCACATTCATATATATATATGTAGGCGCATCCGTGGCTGAAGGAGGAAGAGCGGGAGCAGCTGTGCCGGGTGATGGATTGCCAGAAGCTGTCGCTGGAGGCGTGTGCGCACGCGGCCCAGAACGAGCGCCTCCCGCTCCGCGTCATAGTGCAGGTGCTCTTCTTCGAGCAGCTGCAGCTTCGCACCGCCATAGCCAGCTGCTTCATGGTGTCGGAGCATTCGCGGCCGTTGATGCGGCAGCATCATCATCATCACCATCAGCAGCAGCAGCAGCATCACAACAATCCAGGCGCAGGGGTAGTGGAGGGGCCTCTGCTGCTGCGGGGAGAAGGCTGGGCGAATGCGATCCGAGAGAATCACTCCCTCAAGGTCGACGTCGACCACATGAAGCTGCGTGTCGAAGACCTCGAGAAGGAGTGCTTGGGCATGAGGGCGGAGCTCGGGAAGCTGGGCAAGGTCCGGGGGGGCCACTGGCGGCTCATCTCCAAGGCGCTCGGCGGACGACACTTCGCTTCTCACATCTGCCGCACTCGAGAGATCACAGCTGTGCAAGACCAAGTCAGCAGCATCAACAACAACAGGAAGATTGACACTGACCCTGCTCCTTGTGCTGCTGCCCCCAAGCAGCAGCAGCATCGTCATCGTCGTCATCATCATCATCATCATCACAGAAGCTCCTCCCTCAGCTTGTAGTTAGCTAGCTAGCTGCATTCCACTGCTCCTTCCTTCCTTCCTTCCAAAATTTTGCATGCACCTGGGGCGGGGTAGCGCTTCCAAGTGCGAGCGATGCTCTTCCGGTCCCTCGATGCATCGATCAATCGAGCCTTCGAATCCAGATCTGTTGGACGACCACAATGCATGACACACATACACGCAGAATGGACACAAGTCAGTGTACATAGGGAAGATCGTCGGAAAAGAATCGTCGGAACGTCTATCTATCGCAGGCGCAAGAAGAATGAAATGCTGTGTCGGAAAGGTGTGGGGGTTGTCTCCCTTCTCCACAGTTGGTGGGTGGGCTGCTTCTTCTGCCAAATGAAGGAATATTGTTGTTGGTTAGGCTGCTGTATGATCAGGATGGGGTTCTTCTTATTGTACTGATGATGAGCCTGCTGGTATAAGATCCCTTCCCTGTATGTGTAACACCAACAACCAGAATTGTTTCGCCCAATTTGTGTTGTTTACATGATGATTACACTAGCTCTTTTTTGGCCTGTTTCTTATTCAACAACGGTTTCACACTCACAGGGACAGAACCTGTGAATTTTAGATGGGTTGGTTCGAGCCACAGGGCGCTCACATCTAGGATCAGCTGGCTAGTGTCATTCGTCGATCGGTTTTCCGTGCTCGCAAACCTTGGTAGCGTCAATTCGTAGGTCGAGAAATTTGCTATCATGGATGGCGATGCACCAATGAATCGAGACATGTTGATCCTCTCATGAAGAAGAAGAAGAAGACATGCTATGCCCGCCGCATGCATTCCATCCTTTCAAACAATCGTAGTCATGGCCTCTGAAGCGATTGACATAAACTTGACGGAGAAAGCCACCAAACCATCCATCGAACCGTGACATGTGAAGCAAGCAAGGTCTACCCAAGAATTCTGATACCATCATGCGTGCTTGCCTTTCACGACTACCTTCCCTTGGTCGAAACCAGGCACATCGCCCCCGCCACATGTATGTCCGTTCAATGTACCCAGATGACGACATTAACGCCTTTCACAGAACAACATGTCTGGAACGATGTGGGTTTTCTTCATCATTCATACATGGATACTATGCATGTAATTCACTCCAATACAACACAGAGCTAGCTAGATATGCTTTGTATATATGAATGTATATAGATGGATAGATAGATAGAATAGAGAGGAGCTAGGGTTTGGGAGGAGAGGAGGTCCCATTTTGTAATTTCCCCGATATTGTGTTCCTTAGGGTTTCTTCATACACGACCATAAAAAGCTCAAGCTTCGCCATGGATGCAAGCACGCAGCAGACAGCCAGTCCGAGAGAGACCAGATGACGACGACGCATACTCACTGTGTGCCGAAGCTTTCACGCTGATGATGCTTCAACAGAAATCTGTCATAGTTACACTGATGGCCTCTCTTCTGTCTCTTCCCTGTCTCTGTGCTGCCTGCTCTTGTGTTGCTCGGTGGCGGAAAGAGCCCAAGTGACGATGATCTCTGAAGGTTCATACGCCCACTCTTTGAAGTGGCTGATGATCGCTCAGTTCGTCATAGTTACACTGATGGGCTCTCCGATCTCTGTTTTGCCTTCCTTTCCCCTCATTCGTTGAAGCCACGAGGCCGTGGGTGCGGGCGGCAGTGGTGGAGGCCATGTGATACCATCGCCAGAATCACCATCGCCACCACTATCGTCATCACCGCCATCGCAGCCTAGCCTGCTCACTGCGTCGTAGAAGTCCACCTCCCCTTCGTCTCCATCGCCGACGTCGATGCTATCCCGCCGATTCGGCGATTCCTCGTCCTCTGAGCATTCCCCACAATGATAGTAATCGAAACGCCCACATCCAACTGGGCCCACATCATCGGGGCTCGCTCCGCTGACTAACAGTGTGCCAGAGTCGGGGCTTCTAATCATCTGGAGGAAGAGTAACTGAGAAATTAGACAGTACTTCTCTGCTAGAAACTCTGTTACTCTAATAACTCTCAGATGTAAGGAAAAGAAACTGTAGAATGATTTGCATTATTTGATCAGAAGATTGTGAACGGCGCGTTGAACCTAGATTATGTTGTAACGGTCAGCGTAGCTTAAATGGTCTCATCTGATTACCTCCCCTTCGGAAAAGTTGGAAGAATCTTCTTCTTCTGTGTGAGTAACCGATGGTGGACGTGCACAGCAAGGGAGGAAACCCGGAAACGCAATATTAGTCAAGAAGCCACGAGAGGAGGTGCTGTTGTTGGGCTTAAAGTGGCCGTTGTTTCTGAGATTGTCGCTGTGATTCCATATGTGGTGCAGAGCTGACAGTGAGGAATTGATGTCGAGATGATTGGGGTTTGCATCGCTCACCATGGAAGATGATGATGATGATGATGATGATGATTTTTCTTGGCCAATCTCATGATCTGGGTGAATTTCACCTTCATCTCCGCAGCAGACGTAATTATCTACTCCAAGGAGGTTATGATTCAAGAAGCTAGCGCGTGGTGGGTGCAGTTGGGCGTTTTGATACGACAGAAGAAAAGCACTGTGTGGCTCTTTGTAGGAATAATATTCATCGTAGAACTGTGCCATGGCGGGTTACAAATTTGGGTCTGCGCCTCGCACAGGAGTAAAGATCAGATGTGGAGCTCAAATTGGGTGCAGTGGAAATACAGAGATGAGTTGATCGAAGGCTGTAGATTGCAATATAAATAAATGAGCAATGGAGATGCTGTGCATGTCAATCTTCTCTGCCCAACTACTGCTTATCTTTGGCCACACCTTAAAGGAATCGCACACTTAAAACAGGCAAAGTGAGCCATTCACAGGTCAATTCGTACTTCGCTCAGGGTGCAGATTTCTGAACAAATCTTCGGATTCAATTCTTATTCCAAAACCCTCTGCAAGGTCGGCTCCGTCGTTCTCTGGAAGATTAAGCATAAATCTACATTCAAACTTAGCTTTGCGTGGCAGAATTTGTACATGCATGCATCACATCCGACACATACAGTCTTTTCAAAAATACAGTCCATTCAGGCAGGTATGGATACATACATTTCTCTCTTGCGGCAATGTAGACGCACCGGAGACACGCATGCCTTCCATGGCATCCTTCAAGTCCGTTGAGCATGTCTTCTCAGCAGCTGAAGCCTCTTCTTCCCCATGTTCAAGACCTGTTGAGCATCCTTCAAAAGTGCAGAAGAGAGAAAGACCTCTCTTCAGCATTGTCCCTTCATATCTGCACCGTTCAAAGTGGCCTCGATTCCCATCGAATCGTTGGAAGCTACCTTGTTTCGATGTTTGCTGATCTTGGGAGCACCTGCTATGCTCGGAAGGTGTTTGAAAAGCTCCAAGTCCGTGAAGACTCCTCTTATAATGCTCTCCTCACAGGATACGTCTCAGCTGGCCATCCTCAGCAAGCTCTGACATTGTACCAAATGATGAAGAAAGGAGATGATCAGCTTCTGCATTCGATCAACGAGCTAACATTTGTTCCTCTTTTAAAAGCATGCATCTCAGAATGTGATCCTCGCACAGGCGAGTCGATTCACTCTTTGTTGCTTGCGAACGGGTTTCTTGAGAAGAACATGTTTATAGGGAGTATGTTGATCCATATGTATGCCAAATGTGGTCTCCTTCTCAAAGCACAAGAAGTATTTGATCAGCTCCCAGATAGAGATATAGTTTCGTGGACTGCACTCATAGGTGGTTGTGCAGAAGAACACGGGTTTGCGCAAGAAGCTATTCGTTATCTTGAAGCGATGGAGTTGGAAGGCATCGCGGCAGATTCGGCTACTCTCGTTTGTGGTTTGAAAGCTTGTATCAATGAGGGGTGCTGTGCACATAAGGTTCAGGAACTGCATTGCACAACTATGAGAAAAGGGTTGGACAAAAACCATGTACTTAATAGTGCGTTGGTCTGCGCTTACGCCAAGTATGGTATGCTTATAGAAGCTCGAGCCGTCTTTGATAAGCTTATTTTTCATGATGTAATCACTTGGACTGCTATTATATCTGGCTACGCCGATGATGGACAGAGTGATAAAGCTCTAGAGTGTTTCAAGCATATGCAAGATGATGGTATTCCCCCCACGGATGTGACTTATGTTTGTGCCGTGAAAGCATGTGGAAGCATTGTGAAGGGTCAAGAGTTGCATTCCGAGGTTTGTAAGAAAGGCCACCAGGAGAACTCCTATGTTGGCAGTGCGCTGGTTGATATGTACGCAAAGTGGGGATGCCTAACGGATGCGAGGGTGGTGTTTGATAAATTGCAGAGCCGGAATGTAGTGTCATGGAATGCGTTGATCTCAGGAATCGTAGAGCAGGGGCACAATGAGGAAGTTCTAAATCTGTTGGCACAAATGCCTGATGAAGCCGTATCTCCAGATATTGTTACACTTGTTTGTGGTTTGAAAGCCTGTGCGAACATCAGAGCGAGAGAAAAAGGTATGGAAATGTATAGTAATACTATGCGAAAGGGTTTGGAGAGAAACATCGTGGTGGGGAATACATTGATAGCCATGTTGTCAAAGTGCGGTTGTCTTACCGAGGCAAGGGATGTATTCAATAAACTACCGGATAGAAATGCAGTCTCTTGGACTGCATTAATTTCAGGGTATGCTGAATATGGCTATGCTGAGGAAGTTCAGCACATGATCGACCAAATGCAGAGAGAGGGCGTATGTCCTAGTTCAGCCACCTTCGTTTGCAGTACAAAGCTCCTGGAGAACACTGACAAAGGGCAAGGGGCACATTCTGAGATTGTCAAGTTAGGACTCGAGAAAGAGGCTCTTGTTGGAAATACCGTTGTCGACATGTATGCGAGATTTGGCTTGATTTCTGAAGCACAACATGTGTTTGAAGGGCTCCAAACCAGAGATGTGGTCTCGTGGAACGCGATGATGTCAGGGCTCGTAGAACATGGGTTTTTAGACGAGTCATTGAATTGTCTCGACAAACTGATGAATGTCAACGGTGTCTCCCCGGATGCGATCTCGTTTGCGTCTGGTCTCCAAGCTTGCGGTAGCAAGGGAGCCGTCGACAAAGGCAGAGACATACATTCGTGGGTTATCAAACTATCTCTATGCGAGATGGACGATGCCTTCGGCAGTACCTTGGTGGATATGTATGGAAAGTGTGGGCTTCTCGAAGAGGCGCAAAATGTTTTTGACAGGCTTCCCATTCATAGTAAAGGCTCATGGAATGCGATCATGGCAGCATATACCGAATGCGGATACAAGGAGAAGGCGATGGAATGTTACGATCACATGGGAATAGAAGGGGAATCTCCGGATTCGATCACCCTCGTTTGTGCGTTGAAAGCATGCAGCGGCTTGTGTACGGCCGTGAGGGGGGAACAAATGCACAGCGAAGCGATGCGGAGAGGTCTCGAGGTAGACGCGCTTGTTGGCAACACTTTGGTGTTTATGTACGCAAAATGTAGTCTGATCGGGGCAGCACAGAAAGTATTCGAGCGGCTGAGCGACAAGAATATCGTCTCGTGGACGGCACTAATATCTGGATATGCCCAAGTTGGGAAGAGCGAGAACGTCTTCTCGATTTTCGACAAGATGGTAGAAGCAGGCGTAAAGCCAGATGCGGTCACGCTGGGCAGTGTTTTGAGTGCATGCAGCCATTCGGGGGTTGTCGATAAGGCGAGAACATATTTCGACGCCATGGTGAGGGACCATGGCCTCGCTCCGACACCCGAGCACTATATTTGCATGATCGATTTGCTAGGCCGAGCTGGTCACATCGATGATGCCATCGCGATGATAAGGAGGATGCCTTATCAACCCGGGATTATCGTGTGGCACATCATCTTGGGGGCATGCAGGAAATGGGGAAAAGTAGCGGCCGCCAGGCATTCGTTTGAAGAGGCTTTGAGGCTGGATGAAGATGACATTTCAGCTTATCTTTGTATGTTCAACATCTATCAAGATGCTGGTATGCATGAAGATGCTCGCCGAGTCGAGGCAATGAGAAAGGCGAAGGAAGTCTAGATAGAAGATTGCTATGTTAAAACAAAATTAAACATGAAGCTACTACTACTCATATGCAACTTTGAATATGCAGAAATCAGTGACAAGGTTAATGACAAAGAGCGTTTGATGATCGTTGACCCTTTCAAACGATGGCATACATCTCCTCAAGGGTTTTATACCCCCGTATATCATATATATCAATGGCCACAAGCATCGAGCTAAACTGCAGTTGTCGTCTAAACTGTTTACCTAACTAATTGTATTGTTTCATTATTTAATCTAGATTAGGATAACTGTTGAGACATTTCCATTGCCTTGCTGCTTGATTTGAGTTGCATATGGTTAGTGCCTCAACCTCCTTATATCCGTCATCAACTCTGTAAAGCAATGTGTAAACTACAAAACGTTTGTGCAACAAGCAATGGAGCCGACCGGAGAGGGGGGGGGGGGGGGGGCCTTGGGTTTCACGAAATTTCTTTGGATGGATCTCTATAAAGTTTTTCAATCAAACGTGGCAAGTGTGTGAACAAAGGAAAGGGAATTTGGGCTACAAAGTTAGAATAACGGGGATCCTGCTTGCCCAGATGCAGATATAGGTAGGTAGAGAGATGGCGTACCACCTAATTTCTCGTAACGGATCATGAGTTGGGCTTCGTTCGGTACACGCACGACTGATAGAGGAGTATTATTCTACACATTCAGTTCATAGAAGCTCGGACAATTTGGCGCGAATTAACCGACGAGAGAGTTCGACGGGGCAGAAAGGTAGGAAGGCGAGAGATGAACCCAAACTTTGTCTGTTTCTGATAGCCAATAGCTTCTTCAACTTGTCCACTTTTGAAAGCTTGGGGTCCCGAATCCATGTGCAGATTCGAGGGGGAGCATGATTTGCGAGAGTGCAATAAAAAAGCATTGGGTGTGAGCCCCCTATTCCATGCGGAATGCGCGATAAGAATCTCTCAGCCAGACAAATACAGAGACAGAGAGACAGAGAGACAGACAAATAAGGGGTGGGGCAGAATCTCTCCCTCATCCGAAGAACCATCGACACAAGTGGGCGATGGATGGGGGCAGAGAAGGTGAGGTCGATCTGATCGCTTTTCAAAGCTTTCAGCTGCTGACATCCGAATGCGTGTGGAAGACGTGGCGGAGCGGAGGAGATGCGTAAATAAAATAAACGGATCGGTAAGAAGGCAGGCAATGGAATGGGATCGATCCGATGTCTGGAGTCTGGTGAGAAGCCTGAACTCTAGAACCTTGATATTAATGAGCCTTTGAACCTTAGCCTCATCAACAACTTCTTCTTCTTCTTATGCTTCTTCTTGCTTCTCTCCCTTCCGACGTGTCCGTCCCCTCTTATCCTCTCAATAAGCAACCGCTGTGTTATTATATGCATATATATATATTATGTAGAGCCACGCAGCGTCAGAGAAGACGAGAGCTGCACACAGCAAAAAGATCAGAACCTTCGTCGCAAAAGATGGGTCTCCGTGTTCTTGAGCAGCCAGAAGCGGCCCCAGCCCCAGCCGGATCCGCTGAAGCAGAAGCAGCAGCAGACGCAGAAGCAGCAGAAGCAGAAGAAGCAGCGCCAGAATTAGGGTTCCCTCCACATCCTCGCTCCCGTTTCTCCATTCCCGATCTCGTCATGGCTTCCTTCGCTTCCACTTACCAGCAGTCCCTGCGTCACGCCCTCCGCTCCTCCCACTTCAGCTTCGTCCTCACCGACCCCAACATCCATGACAACCCCATCGTTTATGCCAGCGATGGCTTCTTGTCCATCACGGGCTACTCCGCCGAGGAGGTTCTCGGGCGCAACTGCAGGTTCCTTCAGGGCCCCGCCACCGACAGGCGCACCGTACTAGAGATTAGAGATGCAATCAGAGAAGAGAGGCCCTGCCAGGTCTCCATTTTGAACTACACCAAAGCCGGGGAAGCTTTCTGGAATCTCTTCCACATGGCCCCTGTTTTCTCGAGGGAAGATGGCAGGGTGCTTCATTACCTGGGCGTGCAGACCCCGATCAATCCGAGCCTTCTAGAGGACGGATCCAAGGCCATGGTTCAGGGCTTGAAAACCCTGCCTGCCCTTCAAGGGCCACACGATGAGAGCCTCCCCTTGGGCAGCGTTGGAGACGATAACAGGAGGGCGCATGCCGCAGTTCTCGGTGAGAGAGCACTCTTTCGGGATTGTGTCTCAAAAACTTTACGTCCATCTATCGCTCTCATTATTTGTGCGCGTGTCTGTCTATGTTTATTCTTCCAAGGAGTCTGGTCCTAATGGGATCCGAAATCATCGATCCAAAGGTCCGGATTATGTTCGCGTACACTAGTATTGTTTCAATGGGCAATCACGATTGCAGTCATAGTTGTGGTCTGAAATTTATATGCATGTTTTGATAAAAGTCTTAATGGGGGATTGCGATTGTGGTTGTGATTGTGTTCAGATGAAGATGGCTGTGAAGTGACGCAAGCCGATAAGGATAAGGCGAGGTTTTCGGTGCAGTCATTGTTGCAAGAGCTGACAACTAAATGCAAAGGCCCTTTGGGTGTCTCAGACGTGGCCTATTGTCAACCTGACGTGGAACGTGTCGTTTGCTCGTCTCTCATGCTGTCACTCACCAAAGTTCAACAAAGCTTTGTCTTGTATGTGTGTTGTGTGTGTGCATGTGCATTTGATACCCTTGTATTTTTTAGGTAACATGACGAAAAAGCCAATTTGTGAGGCTTTTGCTACTATGTTTTTCTCATATTCTTCTTTGATTGTTTTTCCTCTAACAGGGCTAATCCTCACCTTCCTGATACGCCCATTGTCCATGCCAGCGATGTGTTTCTACAGCTGAGTGGTAAGCTATATGTGCGGCTCGGCTATGTTCATACCGTCTTCCTATTTTTATGTATGGAATTCATAAAAAGTTTATCCTGTTGCAAATCAACCACTAGTATTATCGGATGGGATCTATGGGGAGTGAATAAGTCCATGTGCAAACTGGGCCAACAAAAATCAGCCATTCACATGAAGATTGGGTTAAATCTATCTGTTTCAACCAACAGCTAATATTTGATGCTGGCATCGATACTTATTCAATAAATATGCATGTGGTTATCCTGATTTGGTATTACTATATCTATAGTGATGGATGGATCTTTTTATCATCCATGTAAATACCTTACAGATACCACTGTTGTCCTCGTTAGTAAGTTTGATGAGTTGGTACTACTATTCTTATAGCTGGTAGATGGATCTTTAGGTCATCCATATGTATACCTTAGATACCGCTCAAGTTTCTTCGTATTAAGGTTGGTGTATTAATTTTCAACTTTCTGCTCGTGATGTCTGTCATTCAGGGTACACTAGGGAAGAAGTAGTAGGTCGGAATTGTAGGTTCTTGCAAGGGCCGGATACTGATCCCAGAGCAGTTCAACAGGTAAACTAGCCCATTACGTTACTTCTTTCCATTGTTTGTTGCTTCTTTTTGACTTTTTTTTTCTTCCTTTGCGCTTAAGCATAAAAACTTGATTTTGTTTCGTGATATGTTGTGGTGCTCTTCAAAATGATTCTAAGTCCGTTTTGCGTTGCATCCAGATAAGAGAATCGTTAACAGCTGAGAAGGCATGCACAGTCAGGCTACTTAACTACAGGTCCAAAGATTGTAAAACATTGCCTTAGAGAGAATGATACTCACTATATAACAATAGGGCAATCATTCGAAAAGACACTGAAATTCTTAGGTCTTACTTATAAGAGGTGTATCGGTGTGGCTTACTGCAGGAAAGACAAGACACCTTTCTGGAATCTCTTACACATAGCACCGGTCAGGAGCAGCTGCGGCAAGGTAAACTCCTCTTCGTTGTGTCTGAAGCAAGTCACTTGAGAAGTTGAATATGCCTTAGGGGATTATATCTATTTATCCACATAATGCATATATATGCTAGATTCTGAATGTTACCTGAGGTTATATCTGCTTATTTACCTGATGTGTAATATGTGTATGCTAGATTCATTTGTTAGCACTTCCATACAGGTGGCCTTTTTTGTTGGTGTACAATTGGAGGTGTCATCGTTTTGTGAATCCCAATCTCTAGAAACGAACTTGGTGCCTGACATGAAACAGCTTGGAGCTGTTGGGGCAGTGAAGGTAGCCATCAGGAGTTTGCAAGGTGAGGGTTTACGGCGTATCCATAAGAGTGGGTAATCAGTCATATCCCAGTCTGTGAACCCCAAAAGAGTGCCAAAATTCCTACCTCTATATACATTTATACCTATATATATACCAACATATGCCCCATGGAAGTTATGGTCGTCGGCTGTACATACATATACTATATATATGCTCTTTAATATATACATGTATACTAAATATGCTGTGGTCCATCTCATAAAAGTTTGTTTGTCGTCGATTATGAGTACAACAATGGGCCTTCAATTCATGCTCGTCAAAAACACATTGGAGCAAGGGATAGCTTCTCGAAAGTCTGGTTGAAGGGAGAGAGAGCATATCTAGATATGGATGAAATGATGAGCTCCTGAACAGGAGAGACGTTAGAAATGGAGCTGAAATCTGTGTGGTTACACACCAATTCCTTGCTTTGAAGTTCGAGTGGAATTAGAGAACTTTCTTGGCCTTGGGGGCATGTATGATTCTGTCATTATTTGTTGTGTAAATATGTACATCTGCAACCTTGACATTGAAGTTGGTCAATCATATGCGTCTGCTATTTCAGCAATTAGTTTGAGAATCTTCCTTCAGGTCTTGGAATGGCTTCTCAAATAAGTTGAAAAGACTTTGTGCTTCAAATATGTGCAACACAGTTGCTGTCATGGTTTTGTACTGGGGATGATCTTGTTTGTGATCTGGTCTCTGCTGTTGCTTCCGGCGAAATAACATTGTGGTGATCTTGTAATTCCCTTGAAAGCATTGAAAGCTAGATTTACTTTCATATGTTGTTGCAAGCCGTTACTAGTGGTGTACTGTCTAGTAGAGGGTTGACGCAGAAGCAATTTGCTGCTTTTCTAAAGAGTTGGGAACACTAACATGTCTTCCTTATATGATTTAACCTAAGAATACATGACTATGTGTAACATAGATTTACCTATGTTTTGTAAAGAATATTCAAGGTCATTAACCAGCTCAAACCTTACTAGTCATGTGCTACGTCTAAGGAACCCTTAAGATGACTGTAATTATATTGGTTGCAAATTTCATGTGATTTGCATCATAAGAGAGGTTATGATACAACTGTTGTGTACTTTAGCTATTTGAACAAAATTGGTTTCAACCAGTATCTTATGCCAACCTAATTGAAGCTGATCATTTATATTATGAACAAGTATATGGACACACTCTCAATCAGAAGTTAACGCTCCATATTATTCTGCACTGCTATACTTATAGAGTGAAAATTGTCACTAATCAGGAAGTTAACACAATGGACTACTTTAGTAGCTCGAATCTGATATTGTATTGAGTTAGTGCACTAAATCTCCTGATAGACCATCTCTTTTGAGATATATCATGCTGTACTTTGACTTTTTCTCACCCTCTTTCAATTGTTCAACACCTTTGACAAGGGTAAGTACATCTTAAACCTAAAATGACGTATATAGAATAAGCTACAAAATATTAATCATAACCTTTCTAATATTTATCAAACTCAATCGCATAATTTTTTCACGGACAAGGGAACTTGATTAACATGGATGCTTGTGCCCCACTTGCGGAGTCCAGATTGTAACTCCCTCACGAAAAATATTTTCTCATCCATAGATTGTAATATTCGCATTCCTTGAAAAATATTAAACGTGAAGGTATGAATGTTAAATGAATGTACAAGATATCATTTAAATAGGATAGATAACTTTATATATCTTTTTATTGTACTAAAGATAGCCGCAATGGCAAAAGGAAACAATTTAAACTGTGATCTCAAGCTCGAATCATTCTTATATCCTTTTATTATTTCTATTTATATTTTTTATTTTTGTAGACTTTAAAAATTTAACAAGTTTTTTATTTTAAAAAAATGAATGCTTTTTTTTCATAATTTACAATCTTTTTCCATTCTCGAATGATACTTTTATACTCGAATATGAATGCACAAATATATTCTTGACTAAAATCTATGCTCGTAGCTAAAGGCTTTTGGGCGAATCACATACGTTGATATCCCTAACGAGAAAAGGCAGAAGCTTGACTGGAAATCAGAGAAGTACATCATTGTTGGTTACTTGTTCGAACAAAAAGGATACAAACGCTTCCGCCCCTTGATTGGACAACAACGACGAGTTGAGATGTAGTTTTTGATGAATCCGCATCATGGTATCCTCCGCCAACACCTAATATCTCCAGAAACTTCGAGCCCAACCCAGATGATTGCCAAGACGATAGAAATTAAATTGGGAGTTCTTGATCAAAGTTTGACCTCATTCTAGGCTTGGAGCGAACCTAAAGAACAATCTAATCATCATGATATGACTTTGAGATTGGGAAAACTTGTGATGTGGTGTTGCCACGAACACAAGCACAGCTAGCCAAAGGCAAAGTGATGATGCCCAAGTATGAAATTGGGAATGGAGCTCACAACGGCACGACAATGATACAAGTTCTGTGTGCCCATAATGTAGACACTAGATGTCAAGAAGGCTCTACAGTCCATGGCAAAACCTTATTATTAAATTTAGGTGTAACGAGTACATGGCACATGATATGTGTTAATGATGTTCGTGACATTTTTATAAGAGTTTAATTAAAATGTGTAAGATAATCGGTTGCCGATGGGAATACAAAGTCAAGTGCAATAATGATAGAACTATCCACCGGTATAGGGGCTAACTTATCATTAAAGGTTATGCGCAAATGCATGAGATTGACTATAAATAAACCTTTTCCCCAATGGGAAAGATGCTTACCGTGCTAGCAATTGCCACGATGAAAGGATAACATCTCTACCAGATGGATGTGAAAAATGCCTTGTTCCAAGGAAATCTCAAAGAGGAAGTGTACAAGGTAACACCACCTGGTTTTTGGTAGGTATCGGCAATGGTTTAGCTTGGCTTAACCGGTTAAGGAAATCTCAAACCAAACTGAAGTGTGAGCCCTTTAAAAAACTCAAGCTTGAACCACTTCAAACTGGTTAAAACTTAAACTGGGTTATGTCAAACCGATTAAGACGTAAACCGATTTACGCTACACTGCTTAAGATCTAAATGGTTTAAGATAAACTGGTTAAGACTTAAACGGTTTAGGCCAAACTTTATATCAAGGTTAAGATTTTATTATATTTTTTTTACAAAAAAACACTTAGTTGTCCAAGCAGGTTACGTCGAATAATTAGAAGCTCAAGTTAAATCGAATCAAACTGAAACCGTTTAACAAAACTCAAGCTTGAGCCAAGTGAGCCAAACCGCCAAGCCGCCAAGCCATTTAAACAGGGTTAAACGGTTTGGGTTGGGTTCAAGCTGAATCATTGCAGATATTTGCTTTTCAGTTAGAAGCAAATCCGACGACAATATGTCAATTGAAGAAATCTTTATAAGGGTTAAAGCAAGTTACGAGGCCATGACACTAAAAAATAACTAGATATCTACATTGAATTGCATTTGAGGTGTTAAAATCCGACAACTTGCTCGTCATGCCCATTATTATTCTTATGTATGGTGGTGATATAGTCATCATCAATGAAAACCTCAATAAAATCAACTAATTAAAGACTCAACAACTAGGTAAGTTTGAGATGAAAGATATGCACAAGCTCAATTATTTTATCGAGATCGAGGTGATCCAAACTCTAATGGTATTTTTGTCACTTATAATCACCAATATACACTAAATCTTCTTTTTAAATTCAATACGACCAAATGAAAGGTTATTCCGATCACAATCTAAAGTTGCATAAGGACTTCGATACTACATATGAACAAATGCAATATAGGTAAATCATCAAAAGTCTAATCTACCTAACTATCACTCGACCCAATCTCAACTATTTGAAATATATTACTTAGCTAGTTCATGCAATTACCTAACACTTAACATTGAGTATTATAATACATTAACAATAACCTCGATCGAGTACTTTTGTATTGAATACTACTTTAGGATTATATAGATGCTATCATGAGATTGTTACATGACGTTCATGTATCAGTCAATGGACCGATACCAATTTACTATGACAATCTTAATTGCATGCAACTCGTGATGTAATAGGGTTTTCAAGCTCGAACTTGTTATGGTTGAGGCTCGTAACAATGATAGAATCCAAAAATAAGAATACAACAAGAAGAAAAAAAATTAGATGAAGACAATGAGACAAGATATAAAGTATCTAGAAACTCGAAGTACAAGAACGCCAAAGCCTGGTGTTAAACTAAATGAATTATAATAAATGAATAGGTAGCTATTAATAGGTCATTATTGAGTATTCTAAATATTTATAGGTTATGCTCTCCATTGTAAAGATGTTAGGATCTTCTGAGGTGAATACGGTCACGTTATATATGAAATCCTTGGTTGTAGAGGTCATGGAGTTTGTGGCCATAGAATTTGCAGTTAGAAACTGTGTGGTGATTCCGCCCACTAGGATTGTAGTTGTGGTTTGAGAATCTACAGCCACAAAGGTTTGACCGCAGTGGTCAAACTACAAAAATTGACATCCTCCCTGTTTGCACCCTTGTACTGTGACGGAGAGATAATATAACGATGAGGCTAGCAGATCTAAGGGATATTGACACGGAATGATAATAAGAACATGAGGATAGAAGATCGAAAAGATGGGTGGACTGTCATGGAGAGATAATACAACGATGAGGCTAGCAGATCTAAAGGATATTGACACGGATAACAAGAGGATAGTAGATCGAAAAGATGGGTGGATGAATCAGAAGACTCCGTAACTGGTGTTGTTCACCTTGATTGTAATCTAGGTGAACACACATATTTATACAAGGTCTGAGATCGAATATCTCTAGAATTACTCAAGAATATCCGTAGAATATATTAGACTAGAATATCTCTAGAATATGCCTAAGTATATTTGTAGAATATACTCAAGACTAGAATACGACTCATACAATACAAATGAACTTATATAAGTTCATACATAACTCTTATATATCCATGTGTCTCAAAGGTTAGAGGTTCGAGTCGAGATTCTGACATTATCTCTCTTCTTAGGCCGCTTGCCCAACCCACTCGCTGGTTTGTGTGGATATCAATGATGGAAATCTTGGACCGCTTCCGGGGCATTCTTTAAATGTTGGGTGGAAACCCACTCGCTGGTTTGTGTGGACATCAATGATGAAAATCTTGGACTGCTTCCGGGGCATTCTTTAAATGTTGGGATGGTTCCCACGTGGCCTTAGATAGGGGGTACCCCTTCTACAAAACCAAATATTGAAGGCGCCGACGGTGCAGACGCGAGTCAAGTATCTGGTCGACCTCGTATTCTTCTCCCATCATTAACTCCACAGGTGGGGGTGGTGGGGCCTTGCGGTCCGGGAGCTGCAAAGCATGGTGGGGGTTCGAGGAGGGAGACATGGAAAACATCATGAATCTGAAAGTGTGGTGGAAGCTCTAGCCAGAAAGCGACTGGGTTGATGCGCTCGACGGTCCCAATTTCTTGTAGTCAAGTTTGGCACAGGGACGTGTAGTAGAGATGTGTTGACGTAGCAACCATACCATGTCTTCGACAGAAAATTTGGGAGTAGCAGATTGATGGCGATTAGCTTGCTTTTTGTATTGTTCCCCAGCAAGACTAAGCTCCAAGGATAAATCGTGATGTAACTCCTTCAAAACCCGGGCTCGTCCCTCCGCCGAAGGGTTCATGGAAGTGGTAGGGAGGGAAATGTTGAATCGGGGATGCAA
>JBBBWG010005213.1:0-25920 GCA_037176905.1 Azolla pinnata
CTCTCTCTCTCTCTCTCTCTCTCTCTCTCTCTCTCTCTCTCTCTCTCTCTCTCTCTCACTCTCTCTCTCTCTCTCTCTCACTCTCTCTCTCTCTAAAGTTGATCTGAGACCATCTTTATTCTGGAATCCATAGCTTAGCAAATAAACATAAGCGTTTGTAAATGGAATGTCCGCATACGGACTGTGCATGACAAAGAACATGTACGAGGAAAAACGGCTGCTTTTCCCTACTAGAAGTTTGCAAAGACTAGAAGAAGAAGTTCACAAAGGATGAATTTGCGAACTATGGTGGAAGGATGATGATACGATCCAACTGGTCTCGAGACTAACTCACATACCAGAGATAATGTTCAAATATCAAGAAGAAAAACCCCGTGGTAAGCGAATTCCGATCGACAAGGCACATGGTCCACATCCAGGAAACAGTCCTATCCTTGTGGAGGAAGGATGGAAAAGAAGCAGCACAAAATCCAGTAACGCAGACAAGGATTGGTGAAGATGACGATAATGACTCATCAGAATGCTACAAACAGAGAGAGAGAGAGAGAGAGAGAAATGGCAGATTACCCCAGGCCCAGAGGGAAACGGCGTTCCACTTCTTGATCTCGAAACGCTTGGGGCATTTGGAGAGAGGGAGGGGGCGGGAGTTGCTGGGACCTTCTCCTGAAGCTTCCGCGGCCACCGGCAGGGGATCTTCTTCTTCTGCTGCTGCTGCTGCTGCTGCTGCAGCAGCTGCTGCAGCTGCATCTCGCTCTTCTGCCATCGCCATCGCCATCGCCACAAGATCTTCTGTCTGTCTCACAGTGTTGACATCGCAAAGCCATTTCCTTCAAAATTTCGAAACCATATGTACACGTACACGTATACGCGCGCATGTACGTACGTATACGCGGAGCGTATACATACGAATACGTAGGTTGTATCCTATCCTTTTGTATTTTGTTATCGAATTTGTGTGTCTGTAGAAGCTGGACTTAGAGAGCCACAGGAAGATCAACGCATCAGACAGATGGTGCGAATTCTCAGATACGTGCTTGTTTAACTGGTTTGGGGTAATTATGCTGAGAATTGAGGTAATTATGTCCGATTCTCAGCATAATTCAATGCGTTAAGGAAAAGCTCGGTGGAAAACATAACGAATCGGTCACTGGAACCTCGACGTGACCACGTCGTGAAATCGCTGTTACGAGAGCAGCTTGTTGTATGTAAATCCTCTGGTCGAAGATATACGCCGAACTGTTCTGGCGGGCCAAAGCTGAGGTTTAAGAGGTATAAGAGTGGGGGGGCGGCAATGCCTGAGCGAGATGCAGAGAACCGAGATACGATTAACGCTGTTAAATCTGCTGCAATGTCGCTTCTCATCTTTTATATATACATACCGGCTTTCGAACACAGGAGAAACTGGGTTTTTCCTTCGATCAAAAATAGAATCAAGAAAATCTCTTCTTAAGGGAAGATATGAAGGCTTTGGAACGATTTTACGTTAGTTTAATTAACCATTCAGAGCCAAAGGTTCATTCATAACACATGTATTCCGCATTATAAGAATTGCTTGAAGAAATGAATCGATGCATCGCTTCTTAAAAGACGTTTAAAAAAAAAAATCAAGATTCTGCGGTGGGAGATGCTTGGATATCTCGAAGTTAGTGTTATAATTTCATCTTTTGCTTAATCGAGTACGATTAATCACATAATTAGCTTACCAAACAACGACTGATACGCAATAAAAAACCGTATTTTGTATCATAACATCGCTAGGGATTCAAGCTCGCCACTCACATGTTGCCAGGGGCCTGATCGGGTGGCATATCGCACCTCCTTCCCTTTCCATCCTTCTGTCTGTGGTTCGCAAATTCCGATTCTCGTACGGGCTTAAGAATGGATTAGTGGTGCGTAACAGCACTAATGCCCAAAAGGGTTAATATCCATGTCGCATACCTCGGAATGTTTCATCTTGCAAATGTCTGATAAGAATAGCCTTGCCTCGCCAACAGAGTCTTTTAAGTCATCTCCAGATGTCAATCTCGGACACAGTAATTAGTCATCCTCAGATGGGTTAAACTCCGTTCAGGCTCTGAGACCGCACACACGTTCGGCAAGGCCACAAACAAGCACTCCCCCAAACTTAGTTCATCAAGAAATGGCCACGAGGAGATGCTCCTGGAGTGCATGAATCGTAGGTCGAAATCCCCATCCCATCCCATCCCATCGGGCGATTCACGAGTTCGATCGATTCGATGCTCTACCGTCGGAAGGCCTGGTCTAAGCATCAACAGCATGGGATTAAGCGACTGCTGAGAGAAACCGGTTTCGATTCCGTGGGTTGGGCAACGCGACGCAATACTAATAGCTGTAGCGACGACAGTAGCAGTAGCAGTCACAGTAGCAATAACAGTAGCAGTAACACTAGCAGTAGCAGTATTAGCAGTAGCAATAGCAGTAGCAGTATTAGCAGTAGCAGTATTAGCAGTAGCAGTAGCAATAGTAGAGGTAGTAGAAGTAGTAAGATGGATGGATGGCTAATGTTGTTGATTCCATTCATCCCGCGATCTCGATCGCCGCCGCCCGATAACTGCCGCCGGCCTTGCGGCCGTTGTCCCGCCTCTCGTTCCGCTCGTCCTCGTCCATCTGCTGGTATCGGCACTCGGAGCTACAGAATGCCCGATCGCCTCTGCCACCATCACCACCATCACCATCACCACCATCACCATCATCACCATCACCATCATCATCATATTAAGAAGATTTTGCCAATTCAGAACAAGGAAGAGCTTCATATATGAAACAAAAAAAAAAACCCTAAATCCTAAACCCTGAACCCTAAACCCTAAGTGTTGTGTTTGGCATCACCATCATCATCATCATCATCATCATCTCACCATCATCACATCACCACCATCACCACCACCATCACCACCATCACCACCACCATCACCACCATCATCATCATCACCACCATCATCAGAAGAAGAAGATTTTGCCAGTTCAGAAGAAGAGCTTCATATATGAAAACAAAAAAACCCTAAATCCTAAACCTTGAACCTAAACCCTAAGTGTTGTGTATTGCGCAAAATCGTCGCCGCCGCCCTAATGCCCCCTAATGCCCTAATGCTCATCATCATCATCACCATCACCACCACCACCGTCACCATCATCACCATCATCACCACCATCACCATCATCACCATCATCACCACCACCATGACCATCACCATCATCATCATCATCATCATCATCATCATCACCATCACCACCATCATCATCACCATCATCATCATCACCATCACCATCATCATCATCACCATCATCATCATCACCATCATCATCATCATCATCATCATAAGAAGAAGAAGAAGAAGAAGAAGAAGAAGAAGAAGAAGAAGATTTTGCCAGTTCAGAACAAGGAAGAGCTTCATATATGGAACAAAAAAAACCCTAAATCCTAAACCTTGAACCTAAACCCTAACTGTTGTGTATCACGCAAAATCGTCGCCGCCCTAATGCCCCCTAATGCTCACCGTCGTCATCATCATCATCACCATCATCATCATCATCATCATCATCAGAAGAAGATTTTGCCAGTTCAGAAGAAGGAAGAGCTTCATATATGAAACCCTAAACCCTAAACCCTAAGTGTTGTGTATTGCGCAAGATCGTCGCCGCCGCCCTAATGCCCTAATGCTCTGCATCCGATTTTTCCCAAATCGAGGGGGGGGAAGACGAGCGGATCATCGCCGCCGCCCCTAATGAATGCTCTACCTCCCAGATTTCCCGCATCGGGAGAGAAGAAAGAGAGGGAAGATCGGCGGTTTCAGGTTTAGGGTTTAGGGTTTCGGGTTTAGGGCATCTACTATTACTATTGCTGCAGCAGCAGCTGCTATTGCTATTGCTATTGCTATTGCTGCAGCAGCAGGAGCTGCTGCTGCCTACTAAGCAACATGGGAAGATGGTGGGCAGCAAGCAGTAGCTGCTGTGCTAATGGCACATGGAAGCCGGAAGAGTTTTGGGATGCTACTGCTGCGTGCGCCTAATGTGCTGGAGTGGCAAGGGAGGAGCATGATTTGCTTTGCTTTGGGCTTTGCTTGGTGGCGATGGCGATGGCGATGGCGGTGATGATTGTGATGGCGATGGTGGTGATGATTGTGATGGCGATGGCGATGGCGATGGTGATGGTGATGGCGATGGCGATGGAGATGTGGTAGCTACCTGTACATGTAGAGATCGCTGTGCAGGGTGAGAGGCCGGGCGCACCAGAAGCAGGCGGAGGCGAAGGAGGCGGAAGGAGGAGAGGCAAGGCGGAGGAAGTGGTAGTGGCGATGGTGGAATGCAGCAGGCGCCAGCGGCGGAGAAGCAGCCATGGCGGTGAAGAAGATGGATCTGCAGCAGTTCGCATCGTCGTCGTCGTCGTCGTCTTCTTCCTCTTCTCCATCTCCATCTCCATCTCCATCTCCATCTTCCTCCTCCTCCTCCTCCTCCTTCCTTCCCTCGCCATGGCCGTATGATGAAGGAGTAGGGTTCATCAGATGATGCGCTCCCATCAGGGATCCGCCATCGCCGTCGCCGTCGCCATCGCCGTCGCCATCGCCATCGCCGTCTGCGCCACGAGCTCGTCGGGGACGAGTGGATTTGGGAGGGCAAGAAGGGGCGATCGGAGCGGGGATGCTGTCGCGCACACCTCCACACATCTCTCCCTCCGCGGAAGAAGCAGAAGACGCAGAATCAGAAGCAGAAGCAGAATCAGAAGCAGAAGCAGAAGCAGAAGCAGAAGCAGAAGCAGAAGCAGAAGCGGAAGAAGAAAGGAGGAAGCAGGAGGAGGACTGAGCGCCGCTCCCGTCCGTCGTTTTAAACGCCTTCTGTCGCGCGCCTCCGTTAGCTTTAACGGCGCCCGCCGTCTGCATCGCCATGTCCGGGAGCTCAGGAGCTGCAGCAGCAGCAACCCTAAACCCTAAACCCTAAACCCTAAACCCTAAACCCTGAACCCTGAGCGGAGCTCCCTTTCCCTCCCCATGAATGGCTTCGCATCTCTATCGCCCCCCAACGACGACAGACGGACATCGTCGCTCCACACAGGTGCGCCTTCGACAAGAAAGTTAGGGTTCTGCGACGAAGCTTTAGGGTTTCGGTTTTCCCCGTTTGTTTTTCGCCGCCGCGTCTCGTCCTTGTTCGTCGTGTTACGCATGCATAGAGCTCGCTGCTCCTTGATCCGATCCAATCGATCCGATCCGATCGATCCGATCCAACTGAATCGGAGCAGACGATGGCGGTGAGGAACTTCTAGGCTTCCGTGCCTCGCAGGTGCGCCTGAGAAACTAGGGTTTTTTCCTTCTTGCGTCTCGTTCATCATATACGTGGTATATTGCTCGCTGCCTCTGCCGATCGATCCGGTCCGATCTGAACCGATCCGATCCGATCCGATCTGAACCGATCCGATCCGATCCGATCCGAACCGAACCGAACCGATCCGATCGATCGAATTGCAGCAGACGATCCAATCCATCCCCGTGCCCCAAGGCTAGCAGCAAGCTTCCATTCTCCTTCTTCTCCTTCTTCTTCTTCTTCTGTTTCTTCTGCTTCTTCTGCATCTTCTGCTTCTTCTGCTTCTTCTGCTTCTTCACGGATTCGATGCATTCATGTCCGGCACCCGCCCGTGTGACGGAAAAGGAGAAGGCTGCCACTTCTGGTGGAAAAGGAGCAACAGTGAAAGGAGAGAATCACTGTAGACCGCGTCGCGCACAGACGAAGGAAGAAAGGAAAGGGGAAAAATCCTGGACAGTAGTACCCCGGCTCCAGGAAAGAGCGAGCCTGCGGCGCGGATGGGGAAGACCGATTGGTACTACTGTGCGGCAAGCAGCAAAGAAACACAGATGCTGCAATTTGCGGGGAAAATGCTTTGCTTTGCTTGCGTTCCCTTCCTCTGATGCGATTTGCAGTAATCCGACATTCATGATTCGATACAGAAGAAGAAGAAGAAGAAGAAGAAGATTCTTCAACAACATCAACAACAAGAGACAGAAGAAGAAGCAACAACAACATCATCAACAACAACAAGAGAAAGAAGAAGAAGCAACAACAACATCATCAACAACAACAAGAGAAAGAAGGAGAAGACGAAGAAGAAGAAGAAGAAGAAGAAGAAGCAACAACAACATCATCAACAACAACAAGAGAAAGAAGAAGAAGAAGAAGAAGAAGATCAACAACAACAACATCAACAACAACATCAACAACAAGTGAAAGAAGACAGAATAAGCACAAGAAGACGGTGCTGATGATGGTGATGATGAAATCCATCTCCGTCACACGGAAAAGGGGGAGCAGGCTGCGCCATTGCAGATTATTCTATGGATTAGTTGCTGCAAAACCTACCGCCAAACAGCACCTCCGTGGGAGCTAATCATACATTCTTTTTCATCATGGTCTGCCACATGGGTTCCGATGCCCCCAAACGAGCTACGTACATACAAAGGAATGGAGAAAAGGTGGAGCCACCCATAGGCAACTTGGAAAGCTTGTTGACCCAACATCTGAAGTGCAGCTCAGGGTTTTAGGGTTTTAGGGTTTTAGGGTGCAGCGTATATAATAATCCTCGACTGACACGGGAAGGGATTATGGTTTTGCAAACAGAAAATGGCGGACAGAAACAAGATTGGCAAGGGATCGAGAGACATGTATGGAAGATGGGGCGCTATGCGGAGAAAAAGAGACGGAAAAGAGCAGAAGAAAAAGCTCGACGATGTTTGCAGAGCCTTCACAGCTTGTCGGGAATGCATCGAATTCGGGCTCAGCTGCAGCATTTTTCTTTGTGTGGCAGCTGTGTTCCAAGGTGCGCTCTCTCTCTCTATCCCCACCCCTTATTTCCCCCTTCCTTTCTGAAAATGATTTTGTTGGGCATTTGCACGGCGGAAAAACAACTTCTCTCTTTCGATTCGATCCTTCCCCCTTGTTTCCTTCCCTTCTGAAAGGATTTTGTTGGGCATTTGCACCGCGAACTTTGAATCGCTTTTTCGGCATAAGATGGGGGCCTTGAACTCACTCCAAAAACAGTTGCTTCTTGTGCATCCTGTTTTTGCATGAATGATTCCAGGAAATCGCGCGCGGAGGAACCGAGCGCAAGTCAGGACGGCGGCAAATGCTCGTCATCGGCTTAAAACCAGTGTTCTGATGTCTACTGTTTATTTTTAAAAGTGCAAGATTTTGGAAGATATTTTGGAATCTCCTACTATGCATACATGTTGTGCTCTGCTTTTTTGCTGCTTAATGGAAAACAACAAGTCAGTCCGAGTTTTTTCGGAAGGGTCCCCACCGCGGCTTTGCATATGCTTATCAGTGGACAAGCTCCCCCTGAGCATCTCCATTACCCACCTTCAAGCAAATCAAATCAAAGCAAAGCAAATCAAAGCAAAGCAAAGCAAAGCAAAGCATCCCATCAGCTGCCTCTTATATGATTATCTGTTCGAAAGCGAGAAACTGCCCAACTCCTGGATGGCTGCAGCTCATCTGACAGATTACTGTCCTGTTGTTTTCAGGGCCTGAGTACGTAAGTCCGATTGCCATCTGATTTTTGTTTCCTACAATGATTTATATATATATATATATATGCATCAGGGAATTCCCCAACTTACAACATGTTGTGTAGCGCAGGTACACGCACCGATCTCATGGCATCAGGTTCTACGCCATTTTCTTTCCGGTCATTGTTCCATCGCATCTGTTTGATAATGAGCATTTACTCTGCCCCCGGCATCATAATACGGAGCTTGAAATGCAAAGGTCGGCCCGACTCTTTTTCATACTCCGGCTGTCATCATTTATAGGCAGGGGAGAAATCGAACCGTCGATTCGGACGCAGGAAATGCCTCGCCAGGAAATGTATGCCGATCATCGTCCGAGCTATTGCTATCACAGAGTAACCAAGCTTGGGGAGTTGGGTTCGCTGTACATATAATTTCATGAATATATTATGCCTTTCCTATTCTACATCGCTTGCATTCAAAGGGGCTTATTAAAGAATCCTCTATAGGATCGATTCTCTCCTGTGCGCATCGGAAGATCGCTTTATTCCGCAAGTGAAGAATGCGCCTTTGAGAAAAGCACGAAAGATCTGGAGCTTCAAAGTTCGTCTAATGCCGAGAGAGCCCATGAGGTATGTGATGTATACTACCACATTTATGTGGGCGGTGTAACCCCCCCTCCCCACCCTCTCCCTCTCGAGCTAAATCGCTACAATACTATTCTTGCAACGGTTCATCCCTTGTTGCTCATTTCCTTTTGAAAAATGTTGGAAGAGCTTTGTTAAAAGCCACAGCTCTAGGGCATGGATCTGCAAAGCCCTGCAATAAGAGATAAATGCTAGTCTTTTCGACGTGTGGATTCGACCTAGGCATGGCCTCTCATTGCAAATATGGTTTCTTTAGATTTGCAGCATTCTCTGCTTATGTGTGGGATCTAACCACCATGCATTGTCTTGTTCTTCATCATGCAACTATAGCGTATAGCATGTGCATGTACTCATATGAGTCTATATATATATCGTCGAATATCGTATTAGCCCATCTCTGTTCCTTACTGAATAATCGATCTCTGCAATGCTTTCTGATTAGAAAAGAACTCGGGAGTCAAACGATGTCCTTCGTTGCTCATCGGGCGTGAACTTAACCCGTCCCTTTCGCCTGATTGTTTTACCAGAAAGAAACATGTATGAACAGGGCTCGAACCTGATCTGCTTTATTCCTTTTTCCGGCTGCACTTCGGCATTATTGAATGCGATCTGTCGCAATTCGGAAGTCCTTCGCTTCACCCATTGACAATTGTTCTGCCCGGCATCATCATGTCACGAGTCGAGTCAGTTACACGAAACTCGCTTAGATGCCAAATGGGAGAATCACTCTTGCTTAGCCTGTCGATTCGTCGCAAAAAGGTGAAGAGGAAATGCTCGATGATGAAGGCTCGATCAGCCATATTCGATAACAAGAGGCATGTATGCATTTCATCGTATTCTACTCTACTCAAGGCATGCATTGCCTCTCGGAGCACAAACATGCGATAGAAAATGGCTCGCATGTGATGATGCATCATAGAACAGTTTGAGGCCACTTGGAGGGATGCCGATGAAATTCAGACACTTAGCTATGTCACCTGGACCACATACTACTACGAGATTCTGAGAAGCTCATGTTGTCTTCACTATGACAAGAGCCCCGAAACATATCGTGACATGTCATCGAGCTTTGATTTCACATCGATGTGTCTTTGCTTGAAGCCTTGTGGTGACGTGATGGCCTCAAATTCCTGCTCGGCGCAGCAATAATGCAAACATTGGCACTCCTCAGGTCCTCGGACCGTTTAAACACCTGTTGCAGAGCAAATAGTCAACAATTGTCAGGGCCACGATGTTCCTTGCCCCTTTATTAATCAATTCTTTGGATTAGTCGATCCCCGAGAGATGCCATATGACCCATTTCACAAGCATGGAGTGCATTGATTCCTGATAACAGTTTAGATAGATGGTGGCTTGACATAACCGTTTGTTTGAGATCTCCATGGGAATCGAAACCATTGCAAAATCAAACCAGATTTAACCACACAGAGAGCAAGAAAGAGAGCCTATATAATGTTACAAACCCTTCTTTGAATTCCCCATATGCATCACATAAAGACACTGATTTCTGACATGCTCTCACTGTTCCACATGTGCATGTCAGGAATAAAAGCATCAGAATGTGTTTACCCCCATTGATCATAAATGGAGCTGGTAAAACTGCAACTGGTTCCACACAGCTTGTCATCCTGTTATTTGGCCTTAGGTATGGGAACCAGGGGTAATTCATGATCCTACAAATTGCTAGAAATGGAGAACATGGCAAAGAAAAAATATGGATGTAAAAAACAGTTTAACACAAGGTGCACTGCATCACCAGCATCAGCATCAAGATCTGTTATTCCTTCCATTTTGTACAATAGAAAATCCCCAAAACATGATCAATCAATGAATGTTAGATATATATATATATATATACCATACTATGATACATCAAATTTTGCCTTCTTGGCTTTGTCCACAGAATCCCTCCTTCAATTGAGGGTTTTCTCACAACCAAGACCTTCCATGGCATCATCTGTTTCTCTTCCAAGCATTGGAAGTTTTTTTTGCAATACAGCTTTCTGCTCCGTTGTGCAGAACTCTACAAAACTTGCTTTTCAGCATTTCCACATATTACATAATGTGTATCTATAATGAGAAAGAGAGAAAAACGCAAAGGAAGGAAAAAGAAGAGAAGGAAATAAATGCTTTGAAGGAGGCATAAAGCTAACTAACTTCAGTAACTTCCAAATCCTGGAGTCAAGACAAGCCGAAGCCGTCCACCTCAAATGTGTCCTTGAGATCTCTACATGACACCAAGCTATCTATATATTTCTGCCACTGCATTCAGTTGATTGATAGATCAAATCGCCCTGGGAAAGTTTTGCCAAGGCTGGAAAACAGAGCGAACAGTGCTTGTTGCTCGTGTCAATTGCCCAATTGTATGCAAATCGGTGCCTGCTATCTTACCATGTTCTAAAGAAACTCTCCCTTCTTGTTTTTCTTCTTCTTTCCCCAAAGAAAATCAGCCCATTTCATATCTAAATGTGCATTATATATATGATAAGCACATGCATACGCGTGTTATGTCAATATATATGTCTTAACCAGAATCCATAAGCAAGACAAAGCTTCCAAACCTGCTATTCTGGCCAGCTGTTCTTCGACATGGCCTACCACTTGCACTCACACCTGTCTGATTATTGTTGCAATCTGACCCTCTCTCGATAGGCTTTGCAGAATGTGTTGATACCTTCTGACTCCTCCATCTTTCTTGCAAGTCTCCCCTTCTTACCCTTACTGATATTCTATTGCTTCTCTTCCCCCGTCCATACCAGAGAGGTTGGGCCGGCATCACGGAGCATTCTTCTTCAATGCTTCTTTTCCGAGAACTAGGGAAACGACGCAAATATTCACAATGAAAGCAGGAGTGAAGTGCCAAAATATTTTAACTAGACAAAAGACATCCTGATGAACATGAGGTAAAGCAAAGCCTGACATACCTTTTCTTCAACAAAGAATGAATGCTCTCGTCTTGTTTGCAATTTGGACAGAGAAACTCCCCTGTTGATCCGAATCTCGGAGCTATGCTGGGAGCTTCCTCGTCACAGCTATCAGGTTCAGGAAGGGTCACACAATCAGAGTGATACCATTCACTACACGAGTCACAAGCTATCATCGGCCTATCTTTATCATACGGTTTCCTACAAATGCAATATAGGACAGTCCTTGATCTTAAATCCTGCAGAAGAAAAAGTCACTGCTTCAGTCTCACAACATTAAAAACTCCTGAGAAACTTGGGACTTACAAACAGCATGAACTACAGCCTACCTCAATCTCCTTAGTGAATGCAATAGGAAGCTGTTCACCCTCTAGTATGAGCTTCTGAACATCCTCAAGTGGAGTAACACCATCGTCTTCAATGACCTGTTTGCAAGTACATCACTGTTACCAAAGTACAGATCAGTTGCACTATGTTGAGAGAAGTAAGAATAGTGATGAAACGTCACCATTTTCGCCTCGCTAAGCCAAACAGATGCCATTGTTTCCCAGGTTTTAAGATCCTTCAATACACAGTCACGTGATAGAGAGGGAATGGCCAAGCCCTGATATCAGAAACAGAAGCATAGTTACATATATGACCGGTAAAACATGAATATGGAAAGGTTATTAATGGTGCATATAGAGCTAATAGGGGTCCCACGATACCTCTTTCAACACGTGGCAGACCGTTCGATAAGAAGGTTTAGTTACGCTCTCCATTATACTTGTCGCTTGCATTCGCCATGCGTTCACAGAAAGAGCGAGAGCCAGTTGGCTATCCGCATCTTGTTGGATTTCCATGGTTCCCGCTATCTGCCAGAATTGACAACCTTAACAAGAGAAAAATTTTATGACTGATGGAGAACAATTTGGCTTAATATTTCACCTTCAAAGCCGATAATAAAGGCGATGAAGAATACGTTTGATTGGTATGCGAGCGTAAGATTGGCTCTAGTAAACTTTGTAGACAACTCTCCCATTCTTCTGCGATAGAAATGATCGACTCTAGCAGTTCCACCTCTCTCAATCTGTCAGAATAAGCACACAACCGCACTGAATCAAAGACAATAGAACTAAAGATAAGCTTTCACATAAAAAATCAACTCCATCCCCATTAACAAACTGCAAACAAAGTTCGAAAAACAGCCTTAGTGCAACAACAAGGTTCTCCTTGTTTATCTGCAGTAAAAACTAGGCGTTTATTATTGGGATTTATTGTTTAGCAGGGTTGCAGTGTGACAAGAAAAAGCATGAAACATGACCGGGCAGTTTCGGACTAGATAATTCTACAATGTTTTGCTTGCTCTCATTTAGACATGATCTCAGCAGAGATGAGCAGAGCTTCCTTAACTGCTTCCAGAATTTTTCAGCTGGACTAGTCCTAAACCGGACAGTCCTTAATCTGGACTAGTTACAGACTGACAGTGTGAAGCTAGGAAAATTTTCAGCTGGAAAAACAGAGATCCATGATAGAATTTATGGCTTCCCACTAGAGGTCTTGTTAAGCTAATTAACTTGATTCTGCTCTCCATGTTGGTGCCTCCAATGTTGTTGTTAGTTCTTTCAAATCATAAACCTCTTATTCTTGCTCCTAAAATAAATATACTCACTTTTTAAAGAAATGGGAATCTAGAGGCTACCAAATGCAGTCAAAAACCATAACATGCACAGCAAATAACAGTTTTACTAGCACTACAAATAGAATAAAGAGTCAAATACTATCGGTAAAACAAGGAATGAAAATACCTGAATCTGATACCTTCAGCAGACTGTGAAAGTTCTTTTAAGACTTTCAATGTTGGTCTTTTACTGATGCATATCTGAAAATACAGAACACCACATCAAAACTACTATCATTTTAATAATGAACTAAGTTCGCGTAGTACATGTATCTGTCTCCATACAAGTAGTTGTGAACATGATATCTCTTTATTGTGTAAAAGTTTAAATTATGCCAACAAGGCTTAACTTGCCAAATATACCTTCAACAGAACATCCTCATCCAGCCATAATACTCCTGCTGTAAAGGCATTGCAAAAAGAGCAAACAAAATGCTCTTGAGACCACTCTTCACAATGTTGCAGTCCTAAACACGACCTGTGGTATCTGTATCAGAAACAAAAAATGTTAAGTGTCCATGTTTACATTTTCCTCTGGCACTTCCAGTTCTTCATGCTTACCTATCACTGCAATTATCACAAGTTATCAAGTTACAGTTTGTACAGTCCACATGTTTCTTGCACAGATGGCACAATTCTTCTCCTTCTGGGTACGAATAGTGTCCCTCAATATACGTTTTCTTCTTCAGTAGGTGCAATGCATTATGGACTGATGTTTGCACCTGAAAATTATTTATTCAGGAATGTATCCATATCAAGGGACAAAGAATTCATATAAGCACCACTTCATAAGCTCAAACCTTGAAAAGGATGTCTGCCAGAGGAGTAGCAAGAAAGTCTGACTGGCCCACTAATTTCAAACAGCATTTCGATAACCATGTTTGAACCTTCTTTGTCTCAGATGCCAATGCATCGGCCTCTTCAAACTTTATAGTGCTTGCATTAACAACTTCCTGCAAAGCAAGCATAAGCAAAGGTCAAGTTTCTGCCAATTAGTAAGTTTAAAAATTATACAAGTGTACAGTGAGAATTCACACCAGAAGCTCATGTAATTCTTTGCATGAAATAGAATGAGTTGGGGAATGCAAACACTTTAATAGCTGGCTTTGTGAAGCTCTGTAAATAAATGAAAAGATAACTGTTAGAAGTTTTCTCGAGAAGCTAAGAAAGTGTAAGCATGAATGCGGAGATGAAATTTACTTCTGATTGTCCACCAACTGTTCAAGATAAGTGAAATCGTTGCAGATATCAATGTGCAAAGCCTGCATATGTAAAAAAATACAAAAATAAACAATGAAAACATTTACAGAAGAATTCATTGATAAGCAATTTCGCTTGCCCAAGAAATATTCCTAAACAATGAAGATGTGCACATACCCTGCCCTCTGTCAATAGTTCTTCCATCTCATGCATATTACATTTGACCTGTGACTCATTGTTCAATATTACATTCAGTTTCTCAGCCCATTTCTTCCCATCCTTGATTACACACTGAAGCTGCGAGAAATGGCCAATACAACAGGCAAACTGCATTCCCTCTTCCACAAGCGATTCTAATTCCTGAACAAAACAACTGTCCTCAGCTTTCCACTGCTACATTACATCAGAGTTTATTGATTAATATAAATATACATAAGTTACCTGTATAGTGGGACAGTCTAAGAGCAAGTGCAACATTTTCAGATTCCATTCTGTTGCAATAACTAGAGCACTTAACGCCTTCAACTCTGGAAGATCAAAATTATGCTCCTTCCCTTCCTCGGTTATTTTCTTCAGATCCATTAGCAAGTTGTCATTTTCCATTATGATTATTGATTTTTCCACTGATGGTTTCTCCCTAGAAAATTGTTCCAGAAGTTTATCTGAATGAAGAGTGCAGTTAGCACGCTTAGTCATATCCCTGGCCCTGTTCTGCCATGAAGAGACGTTTCTAAAGGTTGCATCCAAGAGTGCTCTCTCAGGGAAATCGATCTTAAAGCTCTGTGATTGATTAATGAGACCCTGCATTGGCGTCACATTCTCATAGAGGTTACAAATATGATGTAAACATCTTTAAGAGAATTTGCAACGCACACCAATACATAAACCATTTGAATTTAACCTCAAGTAATGTAAAATTTAGAGGTTCCTTTCTCTGTAGGTTCAGGTATGCCTCTGCAGAATGCAAGAATGACTCCACTTCTACTATTCTTAAATTAATGTCAGCCCAGCCAGACAAGGATGCATATATCTTGCCAGAATCCCTGAAATGATTATAAGAAACATATGTAAAAGCCATTCAAGAGCGGTAAAAGCCATTCATCTAAATAGAAAAAAGACCTTCGAAGGGCTTTATAATCTTCCAAAGAAGCTCCATCTCGCAAGAATATTGCAGCCTTGGCCTCCCACATGCTAGCAGCTTGAGCTATATGAAAGAGTTCGATATATTCAACTTCATTGTCCAATGACAACCTGCACATACAACAGTTTAATTACTTAATATATCCAAGGTATGAAGCCTCATATACAATTGTAAACAATCCACCACAATGTAAATTGAATAAAGTACAGTGTGTATTGATTTCCAATCGTTTTTATGGCCAAGATAAGTTCAATTTACATGTTTTGAGAACATCAAAGATAATCAATAGTAATGTAGATGGATTCTATACATACTCTGTCGGTAGGGATACAAAAAAGTGAATGAAAAACATAAAGAAGAAAACTATGTAAATGCTCATAAAGATATGCATGCACACAGATTGCCCCAGCTGAATTGTGTTCTCTCAACTGCAAATGTATTGCCAGACTGACAGCAATTTTTAACTACCAACTGCAGAAACCACTACCAGAATGGAAGATATAACCTCTAAGGGATCATAAGATGACACTATTCAAAAGCTTTTGTCTCAAAGCAAGATGAAGCTTTACTCTGGGTATATAGCATTCATACAAAGTGTAGATATCAGAAAGCTATAAAGTAGAACCTCGGCAAAAAATAGTTTTAAATAACACTTACTGTTGTCCTTCCTTGATAAGCTCCATCAATTGTAGTCTGGGTAGCTGACTTTTTAGACCCTGTGGTAAAATAGCCAAACATTAGCTGAGAAAAATAAGACCACAAATAGGTTACTCATCACCAACCTTGGAAGCTCTTTCCAGCCATGCAACTCGTTTAAGCTCTGATTTGACTGCATCTAATTCCTTAACTGGCAAAACTGATCATTTGTAAAGACAAGAAAAATTGCAGTCAAGGTATAATGGAAACCAAAAGCTACAAAGTGTATTAACCTCCGATTCTCAGCGATTCTCCAGATCTTAAAACGACCGACAACAGTTCAAAGGATGACTGATAGAGCTTCTGTTTTCTCACGTCAATAAGAATTTTTTGGGCACTTTTAATCCACTCTTTTGCTTCATAAACTCTTTGCTCAAGTATTTCTGACTCAAGAAAGTACACTGGCACATTTTCTATCTCTGAAAGGAACTCTTCAGTTGCCTGCGAGAATGATCCCTTAAGCAGATTTGTTGTTCATAAAACAGAAGAAAAAGGAAGAACAGTCATGACTCACAAACCTGCAAAGACATATTACAATCGACCACTAGTTTTGCCCGATCTTGCCATTTTTCCAGTTTACTAACATATGCCTCTAGGAAGTCTATTTCAGGCAGCAACACACATAGTTTTCCTGCCTGTATTGACCATAAAGACCCATATTACTGCCATCAAATATGCAGGCGTAAAAGAAACAATGTACCCTGGTATTAAATATTACAAAAATATACCTCCATCTGCAGTGTATGTAATTTTTCCATGTCCATGTTATTTTTCTCGCCAGAAATCCAGCATTTGCGTGGCTCCAAAAACAGATTTTGTACACTCTCTCTCCAAACCTGGTAGTACGAATACTATTAGCTATTATTACTCGTGCTATTCAAGCACTAGAGAACTCTGTGAGGAGCTTACCTTGCATGATGTCATAAGTTTCTTCAACTTCTCTGCCTCTGGAAAATTCAAAGGAGACTTTGAAACCTGAACGTGTACCTCCTCTAATTCTGCCAACTAATGAAAAGTGAAATGGGGATCATAAGAATTGATTATTACTGCTGTGGATCACTTCATATTGGATGCAGGCACAACGCAGGAATTTGAAAACAGAAGTGCAATTTGAAACAATCAAATTTCTGATCAAACAAAATACCTGCCATGGAGAACTTTTGGAAAACAATACTTGAACTTGCTTCTGCAGGACTATCGTGGCATCTACCATTTCCTACAATATTTCAAGTAAAACAGTTTCTGCATAAAGGATACAATTCTAGCTATAAATTATATTATCAATCAATGGTAAACTGCATACCTGGAGCCTCAAAATAAGTCCTTCCATGTCACATGGGGGTGAATCCACAGACAGAAGCTTCTGTGCAGTAGCTAAATAACATTTCTCTGGGCTGTTCTGAAATTCATGTTTCACATCCACAGACGCAATACAAGCTTTTACAGACTGGGCCCAATCCTGTATTGATAGAAGCTTTTTTTCCAGCACACTCACCTACCAAAACCACAAAAAAGGTGAGCATACATGCACAGCTCAAGGATATTTATCTTTCTGATACCTACATGATCCATCTCATGGCCAGCCCAAAGAAATTGCTCTGCTTCTGCGAGTAAACTTTCAATATCTTCAAGCTTCGGGGTAATTTGAAGGACTGTTTCAGCTTTTTCACACCAAGCCTCAGCCAGTTTGGTATAGCACACAACGCCTCCATTAACCTTCAGGTACCCCAATATGCATTAAGTAGGCAACAAAAATACTCATAAGATGCTTCCTCGACCATGAATACCAACCTTTTTTGTAACTGGATTTGGTGGTCTCCCTCTCTTCTTTTTGCTTCCTACCATTCCAGCATTAGCCACATCAATACTCTGTAACTGCAGTTCTAGATCATCCAGATCAGCAAGACTGTATCTATAAAGGAGCAGCTGCTGATCCTTATTGCATTCACAAAGTTGCTCGCTGTGCTGCATGAGTGAAAGTACGTACATGAGCACAACATCCAGAGACTGATAATTACATAAACAATTCGCCTTAACATACCTGTAAACACACAAATCTTCCAGGACAGCAGCTACAAGTTAAAGCAGAAACAAACAAATAATACTGGCAAATCACACATTCTAGGTCCTGCAACAAAAACCAATCAACACATTTTATTGATACAAGTGATAAAAGCTTGCAAATGAACAAAAAATAAAAAAACCTATGATAGAACAGTTCATACCTCTTCTGCACCAATCACTTCCGGACACTTCCGGGGCAACATTCTTGAACTTCTAACAATCCCATTTCTCCAAAGCTGCAATCTTTGTCTTCGCTCCAGCGTAATCATGCCTTTAAGTTCTTCTCTTAGCCAATGACTGGATCTCACACTATTTTGCGCATTCTAAAGGCAATAAACACACCATATATAAGCAAACAAAAATTTGATCATTGCTAAATCAGCACAATATCATGAAAAAGTAAGAAGATACATCAACATCAGAAATAGAAAACCTTGGCTACAACACAAAGCAACTCTTCATGACAGAGTACAGCAGCTTTGTGATAGATTCTAGTTCTTTCCACTCCAAAACGACCAAAAGGTAACCAATCTAAGGTGGCGAAGTTCACAGCTTCTGCACAATTTAAACCTGCAAGTCCCAGAACACATGTGAATTAACTTCTAGGTTGTGCAAAGCTTACAAGTAGCTAATAGTTTAGACTTTGGCAGTTTGCAAGTAGAAAATATACGGAAAATCATATTCAGAAAACCAGACGAACTCTTACTCACCATGGTTGAAGCCACCATGATAGGATCTGGGAAATGTTACAACAAAATTGCCCTTCTCCTGCAAATATAAATAATTATGAGTACTATCCTTCATCAATCAGTTTAGTTCCAGGGTTATAGGACTTTGAGTGGACAGTGGAAACAAGAAGAAAAAACTAAAGTTTTATTTGAGATTGATTGTAACTTCCAGACATTTCTTTATATTTTTGTTTCACAGGGGAGCATTATCCTTCTAGATGTTACAAATCAACGGTTGTGGATTATCCCAAAAATGTAGACAGAAATGCAGCTGCATAAGTTTGATGAGGAAACATGCACAATTTCCAACAATGATAAAAAAAAGAAGATAATTAGCAAGTCCTATTATTCATAGCAGAAGTAAATGCTTTATCATTTTATTGTTGTTTGGTCATCGTTTGTTCAAGTCTCCACAAAGTTCGTTTTGCTCAGATCTTTTTTTTACAGACTTTCACTACCCACTGTCACACACCCTGTCCTTTCTGCCACAACTACAATGAATTTCTTATAGCAACAAAAAGTTCAGATTTTAGTTGGATCACATAACTGCTTGTGGTAGCTGTTCTCACAACATGCATTTCTTGGTCAATGATACGATTAAATGTCTCATTATCATTGATATTCTTTTAGAATCAAACATAGTGACAGCCAACCTGAATGGTGGTGCAGACGGGCACGTTATTATCATGCAGAACCTTCGGATTTAGCATTGTAACCAGCTGAAACAGCAAATCTGGTTGTGCTTCAAACAGATCAGGGAACATCTTATGCATGACCTGGAGATACATACAAGTTCATTAAAAATGTAGATCCTCTGGAGTGGGTCAACAAATGCTGATCCAATAGAAGTTATACTAAACCTGTTCAAAAGCATCAATCGCACTACCAGGAACCCCATACCAGCATTTAGGCTCTCCCCTGTAGTTAGAAAGTGTGTGTGAGTGGCACCAAAAGTGAAACAGATTTATTTGTTTACATCAAATAATCAAGATATACATACATACATACATACATATAGTCATTGTTTGATGTGCACATGTTTCATCTGAATAATCATGACTGAATAGGATGAATTTGAGAGTGAAGAATTTATAGTGACTACTAATTTTATGTGATATGGTTTGTGAAGGTAAACTTTTTAAATACAAGAATCAAACAAAAACCAAAATCTAGGTTTCACCATACAGGGCCTAGTCCAAGAACTTTCAGCTTTCATCAAGCAGTACACAGGCAAAACCAAATCCAACCTTAATAAAGTTATTATGCAAGAATACTTGTGAACTCATATGAAATGTGACAATGATTCAGTGTGTTGATATATTTGATTTGATGCTTAGAGTCTAAGTCTCAGACTCCTTGGGTCAAACAGATAGTTCCTTACAAAATCCAGAACAGTCCATGTAGATTCTTGAGTGACCCATGCGAGCCCTTACCAGTGAAGGTAGTTGATAGAGTAGAAGCATTGATCTTCATAATGCCAACAGAATGATGAAAACAGCATCCCCATGTAAACCCATGGAACAGTGACGCCGGGAATGTTGTCCCGAACATGCTTCAACAGAGAACCATTGAGCTTTGTAAAGTTGTTAAGATTCCAAGGGCTAGCTGCATATTCACTCCAGGAGGTTTGATCAGCCCATTCTGGGATTGGATCACAGGGCCTTGGGAAACCACTACCATACTCCTCACTTGCCAGATCACTTCCATACAATACCTCAACAGGACCTTTCTGCCTCTCTACCACACTCCAAAACTCTTCTTCGATTTCAGAAAGGGTGGCTTCTTTTGTCCCAAACCATCTTTTCCGAAAACGCTCAGCAACTCTCCGGAATGAATCAAAACTATGAACTTCACCTGTGGTGAATCCAAAGCTCTCTTTCTCACATGTAAGGCAATCAAAACAATACCAATTCCCAGGAGGTACTGATGACAGTGGAGGTGTTAAGCAAAAAAGATGCCAACCACGGTCACATCTATCACATAAGAGTATCGATTGCTCATGCACCCCACTCTGGCATTGTTCACAGATTTGATCAACCTTCGAATACCCCTCTTCTTGAGATTCATCCTTGACCTTGCTTCCATCCTTTGATTCCTCCAAACATTTTCTTGGCTTTCTTCTCCTTGAATGAAATTTTGTTTCTTGTTCATTCACAGTCCTGCTCCGTTTCCTGGACATAGGTGCCAATACTGACCTGGATTGAAACTTCTCGAATTCATATAAATGTGCCTCATAAAGGTTTTTCAAAGTACACCTTAGAGATTCTGATCGCAAAGCCAATGGATCCAGGATTTGCAAGACCTCTCCCCATTTGTTCTCCCTGGACACCATCTCGAAACCACCATGCCGTTTAACAGCACCAAATAAAGTACACAGATCTAGTTCTTTGCCCTGAAAGATGGGCCAATCTTGTATCTCAAGTCCCTCTTTCTTGAGAAATCTAGTGTATTCGAGTTTAAAGGTTTCACCATCCCTTGCTGCTGGACGTTTCTGCAAATGGTGAATCGCCTGGAGCTTGGTAGGAAAAGAGAAAGACGATTTATCGATCGCAAAAGGAGGGTTCCATTTCGCTGGAGGTACAATCCTACATATACCATACACCTCTGCTTCTTTCCTTATTTTTTCTATGAATGCAAGAGGGTCTGTAAACTCCTCTTCTGTAGGATAATATACTGGAGCTTGAGGGAGCCTCAGGAACCCTACTTCTGATGTCTGGCTCTTCAGCTTTTCGGGTGGGCACTCTTGTATGCCACTTACTGTGTCCATTTCACAGAATTCAGACATGGAGAACCAACTGTCAGAGATTCAATCAAGCGGTCTGTCTCTGTCACGGAGACCACTTCTTTCCTGCAAAAACCACGAATCTTGATGATGATTCCGTATGACATACAAAGGTCATATTTCTCACAAACATGCCCAAATTACATCATACAAAGCCGTGTAGAAGGAACGAAACTTAGCGTGAGAAAACGCACACATGCAGGGGAAGGGAGCGAAAACCCTAAACACCAGATGTACAGACATAGCTAAAACAGGAAGTACCTCCTGCTTCTCGATGTACCAGTATTTTGCACGCATGGGACAGGAAAACAGAATGAACATGTGAGAAAACAGATATGTGGAATACAAAAACCCTAATACCGTGAGAAATGAACATGAAATTGCGCTGAATTTGTCAGTAAGACCACATTTGATGTGCACTTCAGAACGCATAACGGAGACATGAGGGCGACCAAACCCTAAAATTTGGAACTGATTTGGGAAGGACATCCTTTGTGACAATTGAGAGATGAACTAAAGAGACTTTTGAAGATGTTTAACCATGAAAAAAGTTGCCATGATGCGCACGCAGATGCCTAAAACAGAGACATGTGAGAGCAAACCCTAACAGCAGATACAACAAAAAATTGCAAGATGAAACAAGAACCTGATCCTTATCCTGCTCACCGTGGAACTTCTGTAGACATGAAAAAATCACATGACCCACATGCAGGAAAAGGAACCCTGATGGCAGATGTTCCCCCAAATACCAAACAAAAACAGCAAAATTGCGTACATGTATGTGAAAAACACACAAAACCGCATAAGAGAAAAAGCCCAACAGATGCCTGTCAAACATCATCTGGAAACATCGAACTAGATTCATAATCTCGTGCATCCATTGAAAAGAAACACACCATGACTCATATTCAGAAGAAACCCTCGCAGCAGATGTGGATCTCACATGGATATATGCATAAATAGCGTGCACACATGCACGACTCGCATGCAGAAATGCAGAAATCGCATGGCTACATCCACAAGCCACATATGCACACAAGCATCAAACCAAAGCACAAAGCACAAAAACGTGTTGTAGCAATCCATAAAACCACATGATTCACAATCCCAGATTTCCACATATATGCATGATGCAATACACACGCTCCGCTCTGCATATGGAAAACTGGTGTTCTCAAATTTACCTCTGTTCGGATGCTCTGATTTCAGTCAGCAATTCCTCGTGGAGGCCAACAAAGCATCAACAAAAGCCCACAAAAAAGCCATGGGTTTTCTTCACATATGGCCGACACAGCACACATACATTGGAACTATATTCTTTTCTTTGTTCTCTGGTTGTGTCCTCTGTCCTCCGCAAGCAATTCCATGGCAAACACCCACACACATAGCAAGTAATGCCTAAAACTTGCTGGTTCCTCTTGCCTTGTTCTTGTTGTGGTATACAAACATCGTACGCGACGTATACGGAAACGTAGAGTTCACATCGGTCCGGAGCGCTATCATGCGTTTTCTTTCCTGTCTTTCGTGTATACGTATACAAGCCTGTGGATACGGTACCATCTTCTTGATCGTCCTTTGTATCTCGATGTAAATCAGGTATGAATACAGATTCATTAGTGTGGTATATATATATATATATATATATTTATTTATACATCGTATTTGTACACGAGATGTATAAGGACACAGATGGCCATTGTTGTCTCGTATGTCTCTCGTCGTGCTGTTGTATCCATCTATCCATCCTTAGACTGTTTAACGTTGTTATCTTGTGCATTCTTTTGCGTCTTGTATGCAAGGCAAGTGTATGCGCATTGTATTACCCGTAGTTTGTGTACGAGTAAGTGTTGTCCCAGTCGAGACTCGTACGTGTCCTCGGTAGTTGTTGCGTTCCTGATCGTCGAATAGTATAATGAGTTGTTGTCCTAGAGTAGCTGACAAAGACACGACATGTGGTCATCAATCTCCAACACCCACTGTAAGCTCTAGATTTCGCACTCTGCGCCACTAAAACTTTCCTTTCTATGAGAAGCGATGCTTCCTTTTTCGATATATCTCTTGTTGTGGTGCATGCATGCCATGCGTTCTTATCGAGCCAATCGACGTGTACTTAACCGACGACATGCCTAGAACCCTTGGATGGAATCGGGCTTAATGGGAAAGGTTTGAACTGCCTTTAGCTCTATCGAGGGAACCTCCGCGGTTCAGCAATTCTAGACAAAGGATCTGTCGATATCTTTCCCTGGGGGGTGATCGCAGAAAGTTGTTGGATGCATATCGATCGTGAAAAAAAGGTAAAGATCTCGCGCGCGTGTTCTTGCCTCTGCATGTGCATCGTCGAGCGAGCAACACGAGTTGCATCTTGTACTGTTGGGGCTTCCCTCTGTTTTCTTCTAGAAGATCCCAGCATGACATGTTGAGCCCCTCGGTGACGAGAACTTTTTCTGAAGTGTTGGAACCGGTCTCTTCTGTTTCCGCCAGTTTCGACGTGCGGAGAACGACAAACACTCCTTACTCTTCGATCCGAAACAATTCTCGATCCCCTTGTGAAAGTCCCATCGATCTTTTCCGAGACTCCCTGGAGCTGACAGAGCTGACAGGTTCAAACGTATTGTTTTGGCATTCCATAGAGAAGCCTTTTTTCGGAGCCCAAGAGCGTCAACCTTCTTCTTCACAGAGTTAAATCGTCGCATTATAGAGAGAGATGATTACGTCAATCGACAACTCCGTCATCATCTTAGAAAGTGGCCCAATGGGTGTTTCTATACAAGTCTACAAGGGAACTATTTTGATAATTAAACAGGTTGATTCAATGGCAATGGTTCCTTTCGATGAAATTGATTTTGTGTCGATATTCCGTTTGAGTGCATGAACTATCTAGACCAAGAATGACAATCAAGTCAACAAGCAATTGCGCGTCTACGACAGAGTTATAAATCCCAAACATCCCCATTTTGAAAACACCTTTGAAGCATAGCACGGCGGCGCCAAATACTATCCTAAGGAATCTCTTCCACTGGGTGTGGTTTTTCATGTTCTATTGTTGGGACATCAAGCTGAACTATGCTCAACCGATCGCTGGTTCCAAAGTTGGCTTGTGTGTCGATGACAGGTCAAATTAGTCACTAATAAACCCGTAATTCGCAATCTAATCGGTCGCAACAACTATGCTCAACCAAGTGATCAAACAGTTTTAACACTTCTGTTAGAATCCAGCTCCAAAGATCGTCGATTTTTACCGATCGAGCTCAAAATTCTGTTGCTGATAGACCTACCACAATCAGCAATCCAGTTAGAGTTGCGCAAATCAAGACAGCCAACACGAGGAGCATCCATTTCGAAAAGCTGTATACAGTCGGGCTTATTTTTCAAATCTTTTTTTACAATGTCAATGAGATGTTGTAGCACAATCTAGATCAAAGCAACCCCCCAGTTTTAACATTATATAGATCTATATATACATACATTGGAAAAGGAAGCATATAGAGAAAGCAGCAAAAAAAAATTCCGCGACTAAAGACTCACATTCGTACATACCGCGATCCGTCGTCGGTTTTTTCTGGTTTTTTTCACATGATGGTGCAAGCATTCGGATTGTCGTCGCTGAAGTATTGGGGAGGGTAAACATAGACTTCGTTGCTCGGGAGCACGTAAGTGTATCCATGAGGCCCGCTGACGATGAGCTTATCGGGATCACCAGTCTTCTTCGGCTTGTCGTCGTTGTCCTTCTTCGGAGGTATGATCTCGACGTGCTTGCAGCTCAGCTTCTTCTTCACCTGATCGCAGACCTTCTTCGGATCCAAGTCTTTCCCCACAATTGTCACCTTGCCGTCTCCGGGCTGAACTTTCGACACATCTATTCATTCAAGTTCAGACCAGTTTTTATTTTTTCAGAGCAAGCGAGTCCAACGAAGAACCGGAGAGAAATCGATGGTATTCTTCATCTATTTCATTCAATTTCAGACCAGTTTTTGTCTTTTTAGAGCAAGCAAGTCCAACGAAGAACCGGAGAGAAATCGATGGTATTCTTCATCTATTTCATTCAAGTTCAGACCGGTTTTTATGTTTTTGGAGCAAGCAAGTCCAACGAAGAACTGGAGAGAAATCGATGGTATTCTTCATCTATTTCATTCAAGTTCAGACCACGTTTTATTTTTTTAAAGCAAGCAAGTCCGACAAAGAACCGGAGAGAAATCGATGGTATTCTTCATCTATTTCATTCAAGTTCAGACCAGGTTTTATTTTTTTAGAGCAAGCAAGTCCGGCGAAGAACTGGAGAGAAATCGATGGTATTCTTCATCTACTTCATTCAAGTTCAGACTGGGTTTTTATTTTTAGAGCAAAGCAAGTCCGATGAAGACCTTGAGAGAAATCGATGGTATTCTTCATCTATTTCAATCAAGTTCAGACCAGTTTTTTTTTTGAGCAAGCAAGTCGACAAAGAACCGCAAAGAAATCAATGGTATTCTTTTGCGCACGAGCAATCCGATATATACATATACATATATACACTCAAGTTCCTACCTTTGATTGACCAAGCTATTTTGTCGACCTTTTTCTTGCAGTC
>JBBBWG010005224.1:0-34971 GCA_037176905.1 Azolla pinnata
CTAAACCCTAAACCCTAATTCTGGGAATGAAACCACAATGTGATCGGAGATGATGAACCAATAATAGCTTCCACATTTTCCAAATTACCAAAAATAGCTCCTCGGTAAAAAGGATGGATAAAATGAGCGCACTCGTAGGGCAAATACTGTGCTTCAATGGAGGCCTTTGCTCTATCCAAATGCTTCCCGCACAAGCTCTCCTTGAAAGCCTCAGCAGCTTCCGCATCAACGTCGGCGCCGGCTTCTTCTCCTGCTGCTATGCTGTCCCCATCGACCAAAACCATCGCTCACACTTTCTCTTCCCTCAAGCAGGCTGGAAAAGTAAGGGCGGATTTGTCTTGTGTTTTTTTTTATTATCTAAATCCTTTTTTGCTTCCTTTTTCTCTTGTCGCTGCTTGTTTCCCCTCGTCGGACTTAAAAATTTGCACGGATCTTTTCGAAATCGGGGTGAATGTGAGTGAAATTCGTGTGTGTTGCCACCGACATCACCGTTCCCAATCACCAATCATTCTGTTAACTTCGGACGTTTCCATATCATCATCAGCATCATTCTGTTAAATTCGGACGTTTTCTGCTTGAGAAATCAGAAAGAAAAGAACCGGACGCATTATCTGGTTTTCATAGTTGAAAATGTAGGACCTTTTGGGACCACTACATATTTTAGGACTAATTTGGAGATTAATATATGAGTGCTTGCGTGATAGATATGCATAATATAATACAGTAGAAGCATCACGTCCTCAATAAAGAAAAGATATTTTATGTATGTAATCATTATCTGTTTACGTTTTTGCGCTGCAAACAATCATTAGCAAAAACAAGGAAAGCGAGATCAAGGAGCTTGTTTCAACGAAAGCTCCTTAAAACCAAATGATAACATTGTGTGGGAAAAGAACACTGCACTAGCTAGTCACTGGGTATGATGAATATTTGAAGTTCATAGAATGTTGGAATGGAAGGTGACATCGCAAATAAAAATTTCAGGCAATTCCAGATGAAACTTTATCGCAGAACAAGCAGGAGTTCATAGCAGCTAGATATGAATTCAAGTGGTGGGATAAAGTTGGACGGCTGCCAAGGCAACAGTCCTATTTATGAATCTAGAACGTATTTGAATGTCAAGATATGCTTTTTGCTCATATATCCTTTCTTGGTTAGAAAAGATTCCAATAATCTTTTAAACGGGATTCATGGATGACTGGCAATTCCTACATCTTTGACAGATAAGCGTAGTTTCCATGTATAATTCCACACTGTTTCTATATTCATGTAGGTTGCTCTCATTCCCTACATCACTGCGGGAGATCCAAGTTTGTCTACTACTGCAGAAGCCTTGATGGTCCTTGACAGCTGTGGAGCTGATATCATAGAGCTGGGAGTTCCTTACTCCGACCCACTTGCAGATGGTCCTGTCATTCAGGTATTTTAACTGAAATACATCATCATGAATCATTATAACCAATGTTGTTACTAACAATAACAGCGAACTGTTCATATGGATGGAAGATAAACCTGATCTGTATCAAATAGAATATATGATAATAAAATGATTGTATGTTTTGACGAATAATTAAATCTCCACGAAGAGGATAATGAATATTCTATTTTTTTTCATTTGTACTAGTTGTTGTTGTTATTATTATTATTATTATTTCTAAGTTATAAAAGATTCATTTCAAACAAGTTTGAGTGATGCTTATGTTCAGGCAGCTGCAACAAGAGCTCTGCAAAATGGCACCAATCTCGATTCTGTCTTGAAGATGCTAAGCGAGGTACTTATAATAGTTGACAATAAATATACGTATCCGAAGTATTTAACATAATTAATGTATTTTACGTAAAAAACGTATTCTAAGTATTTAAAAAGATAAGGTAGAATACTTTTAGAATGCATAACATATGCTAAGTACTTTACAACATAGGTGCTTATGAAGCTTGAGTGCTTTGAATTGATTTCTCTAGTCTGTTCTTTCTTCTAAAGTTGTTAAAGATGTGTACTTTATGCATTAGAGACACTTCTTTAGATTACTCTGGTGTATTTACACATTATATATTTTAGAACTACATTCTCAATCTGTTTATTGTAGTCTACATATTTTACATGCATTCATATACTGGTATGAAGTTTTTTTGAGATGAAAATATTTTTATATTGTGCAAAGTTTTCTGCATTATTCCTTCATGACATGAATTTACTGTGACATTCTTGTATGAAAGATTAAATCGCCCATGTTAGTAAATTAACTATTACGCATAAACAAATATAAAAAGTATTAAACTTATTTAAGTTCTTCATCTTAGATGATGTATCCTAAGTTTTTTTAAAAGGTAGCAAATACTTCTAAAATACAGTGCACATATTCTCCATGTACTGTATGCGAAGTATTCTCCAACTACAGAACTTTCTTCGATTCCCCTCCAATTTAAAAATCTATACTTTTATCACATCTCAATTATGTCTACTTTATTTTTAAGCTATTTTTTCCTCAACAATCAGGTAGTACCACGCCTCGAAGCACCTCTGGTGCTATTTACATATTATAATCCTATCTTGAAGAGAGGCTTCGAAAAATTTCTGTCTGACATAAAATCAGTAGGTGTTACAGGTTAGCATTTATAACCTTGTGGAAATATCTTTCTTCTTAAATAACCCAAGCTACAGATAGATAAGCAACAACGTCTTTTGTCCCAGGACTTGTTATACCTGATCTCCCCCTTGAGGAGACAGAAGTTCTTAGAAAGCTGACAGCAAGCAATGGTATTGAATTGGTATGGCACATCTGTGAATGAAAGTTAGTATCTTATTATGGTTGTATTTGATCAATGGTATCTGTTTATATGGCAAAGGTATTACTGACAACTCCTACCACTCCGAAAGAGAGAATGGATGAGATCTCACAGGCGGCTCAAGGGTTTGTGTACTTGGTAATGTGGACTTGGACATCAAAGCTACATTATTTGAGAGTTTTGATTTAACTCTATTGTATAAAATGTTATGGATACAACTGGCCAATGGGAATAGTGATGTTTTTTGTGCATGCTTTTTCTATTTTACTTTTGTGCTGTTTGAAGCCAATGAAAAGGCGCCTGCAATTGGAACTACTATCGAGTAATGACATGCACATACATAATACTAACTTCTATTCACACATAGGCTCCCAAGTAATGCATCTGAAGCATGATGATGAAATTCATTATATATATATATAATGAATTTCCCCATCATGCTTCAGATGCATTACTTGGGAGCCTATTACTATATATAGAGTCTATTATTATATATATATAGAGTCTATTATTATATTTAAATTTATGAAATTGAAAATAAAAGTGAGTAAAAATCCCGTTGCTGGGAAAGTTGAGATTTGTAGGATGTAAGCAAGAAAGCATTTCCACATTATGCATCACTTGCGTCAAGTAGTAGCACAGTTGATGATATGGATGGTATTGAGCTAACTAATGCCACCATCATGTGACTCTGCAGGTGAGCTTAACAGGTGTCACAGGTGCAAGAAAAACCGTCCAGACAAGGGTCCAATCCCTTCTCCAAGATCTCAAGAAGGTGGGAGATGTAATCATAGTTGATTGCACTCCAACTACATTTATATATTATTTAGTGTCGAGTTTACTATGTGCATTTGTCATCTGCTTAATGTACATTAGGTTATTTTGCAAAAATTTGGATCCTGCTTAATAGGGGGTTATTTTGCAAAAATTTAGTTGGAAGTTCATAGATCATGGAACTTAGATGGTTCCTTTTTTAATATATCCTTCGTGCCGTTTCATTTACATTCCGAGCATCATTGCCCTTACTGGTGCCTCAATTCCTGATTTTTGTGTTAAGTATTTGTAAATGATCCATGACATATATATGAGCAGGTCACTGATAAGCCAGTTGCTGTTGGCTTTGGAATCTCAACACCAGAGCATGCCTGCCAGGTTCATGCAATGACTTAATCTTATCTTGTTTTTCCCCCGCATGATTGGGTGTTGATGGTCAATTCTACTGCAGTGAACAATAAATAGCTTTTAGCAAAAGGAATCTTATTTTTTGAATGACTATTATAACGATGAGACCTGGTATGCTTGCAGATTGCTGAGTGGGGTGCCGATGGTGTCATTGTTGGTAGTGCAATGGTGAAGCTCCTTGGAGAAGCTGCATCGCCAGAAGAAGGGCTTTGTGCTCTAAAGAAATTGGCTGAGGATTTGAGGAAAGCACTACCGTGATTGGATATATGAGCTTTCATATTTCAATTTAGGAAAACGGTTCTATCAGAAATTGGAAAACTGTGGCTTTAATCCTCTATTCATGGATGGGGTTAACCTTCTGAAAGGCAGAATGACAGTTACGGAGAATCAGCAAATTTTTCTCTGTGCATCACCTTGATGGTTTAAATTTTTTCTTGCTTTGAATCTGAAGGCAAGACAAATAAATAGAGCCCATTGTGGATTTTTTGTTTTGTTTTTGATAGGATGGCCTTTTCAACCCCCCCACATTTCTGTAATTGGATTGTGGTATTTGTCTTTTTTTATATTCATAAAATTAGAAATTAGAGCACTTACTGTTCCTTCACTTGTTGGTGGTGGGTGTATAATATCCATGTTATATGAGTGAGCTGATTGATTTTGTGTCAATGACATCTGGCCACATAATATTGTATCAGTAGTTATTGGCAGTTATGTTGTATACTTGTCCAACAAGGGTTGGCTCTTCATGAATTGACATACACTGTTTTGCATGCTTAGGGTAGCAGTCCACTTTATCAATGATCGGCTTCATAATGTCAAATATCTTGATCAGTGATCGACTTCATAATGTCAAATATCTTTCGTGAATGATCTTTTTCTCGTGGTTTCTTATATCAAGAGTTTGAAAACCTTGAAAGCAGGGAGAAAATAAAAGTTGAATAAGGGTGCTCCATTCTCTATATTATTTTATCAGTCCGCATGATCACATGTTCATAGGGACCTGCTCTTAACATGCATGATACCCTTGCACATGATCGCAACTACTCTGATGATGTTTCCTGGGGATTATCAGCATGGTAAAGCTCACAACGGGCATAACCAAGAGATGATTCCCTTCTTTGTATGCACTAATATTATTAACAAATATTGAAAGGTGAGATCTACTCTTTGTTGACAGCCATATTGGTCATTTGCTTGTTCATCAAGGGCAGTAGATCCCATCATACAAGGTTGTAACTGGACTATCTTGGGTAAAACTGGAGCTTACGAAAATGGGGTTTCTATTTGGTTATAAAAACGAGAACCAACCTTAACAAATTTTCCCATCCTCATCGCATCGACATTTCCCTTCCTCGAGAGAGAGAGACAGAGAGCTGAGATTTCATGTCATTTCGTATCACAACACCTGGAAGCATTATTGTGTCACAAGGAGTGAAACAATTGAGATTGCAAGTGTTTTTTTTTTTTGTATTGTCGTGTTGTTCGAATGCTGACGCAACCTCGAACAGATAGTGCCTTAAAGATCAGGTCTCGGAACCTATCCCGACGATTGAGCCACCATTAATAAAGCTCTAATGAGCAAGCTTACAATTACCTACCTAATTAATCCACATATGAACTAATGATAATCTCCGTGAAATAATGTGCTAATGATCATGAACTAACCCAAAAATTAGGCTTAATCTCAAGAATTAACCTGCTATTTCAATTCAATAATTAACCCCCACTTCTTCTTCGACTGTGTGCTTCTGTTTCATCAACTTCTGCACAGAAAGACAGGAAAGAATCAGTCCGTCCGCCAAACCCTAACCCTAACCCTAACCCTAACCCTAATTAGCAGACAACACGACAGTGTCCAAGATCTCCTTATTTTCTGTCTGAACGCCATGTGTGCCCTGCTGCGGGATCTCAGCTTAAACCTCTTCTCACCATCCTCCCTCCCTTCTTCCTCCTCCTCCGGTTCTTCTTCACAGAAGCTGCAGAGAATCCCAAGCTTCCATAACCATTGTCTTCCTAAATTACCACCTGGTCATCGTGGTCTTCTTCCCATTTCTTCTTCTAGAGGTTTCGCTCCTTGGAATGCATCCATTTCTACACTTAATTCACCGTCATCTCCGGGGATAAGAGAGAAAAGAAGACTTTACACGCCCCGAGCTAGCATAGAATCTTCTCCTTCGTCGTCATCATCTCCTTTACCTTCTCGTTCTCGATCGCTGGATCAGAGATTGGAATATGATGTGATCATCGTAGGCGCTGGGGTTATCGGTCTCTCTATAGCTCACAAGATTCTCTCTGAAACTAGTCTTTCTGTTGCTCTCGTGGATGCTGCCCGGCCATGCTCAGGTGCTACTGGTGCTGGTTAGTAACCTTCTGAAACCCTAAGGGCCTTTCACATTTGTAATTTTTCCTTCTCTTTTTCTCAATGAAGAGATTGAAAAATATAATTCAATTGGTTTTTGGATTATATCACAATTAATGATCATCAGCTTCAATGAACTTTCACGATTTTCCTGCGCTATCCAATTGCAACTGAATTTGTTGAGAAAAGGAGAAGATTTAACAGAAAGTTTGAGTTTTTCTTGCTTATGAGTTACGAGTAGATAGGTGATCCATAATCTTACACTCAGTAATGACGAAAGGAAGTGGATTATATCATTATTAATGAGAACCAGCTTCGATGAACTTTCACGATTTTCTTGCGCTATCCGATTGCAACTGAATTTGATGAAAAAAAGAGAAGATTTAACATAAAGTTTGAATTTTTCTTGCTTATGAATTACGAGTAGATAGGTGATCCAGAATCTTATAGTCAGTAATGACGAAAGGAAGTACATCTTTTCGATACGTCAGGTTTTCCAATTTTCTAGTGCCAAACTGAAGCACGTGTTTTTACAGCTTCAGATTTCTCCCGTGTATAAGTGGTATTCTTCCAATGGTTTTGATGCAAATGAAGCATGTATTTTCTGGAATCAGGTTACTTGTTAATATTTATGAAATATGATTCATGCTTTTGCTTGCAAAAGTGTGTATATTTTTCTGATTTTCAAATATTTCTCTGGAATATGTTCAGCTATCTTGACGATAACGCATTCTTGAAAATATCTGAAATTATTTAAAAAACTTACTGAACGTGGCTCTTTGATATCCTGAAATTTCACAAATGTTCTCATAGGTTCATAGTACTCAAGAGTAGCAACCATATGTGCAAAAAACCTCAAATATTTCCAGTGAATATGATAAGCTACGAATCAATGAATATCAAAAACGTTCCTGACTTGTGTTTACTTTTCACTTGCATTAATAATAACGATGAATGAATTCTTGAATGTAGTTATACTGTCTGAAATCTTGCAAAGAATCTAAAAAAAAGCAGCGTTATTACCCCGGAAAGTTTATCAAATAGCTTTGACCTTGAGGTGGAAGTTCCTCATGGTTGTCTACATGGAGAACCCTAATATTAGATTAAGGGAGTATGTTGTGTGTTTTTGTGCGATCAATCTGAGAAACATTCGTAAGGTACTAATATCGTAACAGAAATTTGTGTGACAAGATCTAAAAATTGGGTTGAACGGAAAAGCAAGGAAGGAGCCTCTTTTTTGTATTAGTACATTTTGTTTGTCAGACAAACTGCAATTCCTGCACACTAGATAAATAATAGTATTTTCACTGAACTAATCACCGTTTCTATTCTCATAATATGTTTTATGCGGGAGTTTATGCTGATTACTTTTCAAAAACTGAATTTATTAGTACATAAGGCACAATAGATTATGTTTTTCATTAGGTCAAGGCTATATATGGCTTGGGCACAAGTCACCCTCTCTTGCTTCTTGGCAACTATCACGGCGAAGCAATTTTCTATGGAACGAGTTTGCAGAGAAGTTGCAAGACTTGGATTTAGATCCTGAAGTCATAATTGGATATAAAAGAACAGGTAAAGTTCGTCCTTCGAAGATTTCGAGGCAGTGTACTTTTTTCTCTCATGAACAGTGTTATCAGTAGTATTTGTTTGACTGCATAGGGAGCTTGCTGTTTGGGACTACTCCAGAGCATGCCATTTCCCTCCAGAAACGAGCAGAGACCTTATATGCTGAAGGAGTAAAAACAGAGTTCCTTAATTCAGATGCACTTCGTGAAACAGAACCACAGCTAAATGTTGGTGTATATGGTTCTGCAGTTTTGACACCTGATGATTGTCAAATCGATGCACATTTAGCAGCGGCATATTTTGCATCAGTAGGGCCTCTCTCTGTGTCTATCTTGCTTTTGCACTATTTCTGTTATCGACAAATAAGCAAATTAGTGATGGAAATCTTCAGCCGCTATTCTGGAAAATAATATGGTCTATAGAACTTTTATGCAAAGTAAGTTACAGGAAAATGACCTTGATGTGAGTGATTATCAATTACAAATATATTCTGCATGCATGGCTATTTGACTAAGGTATATGTAGGTAGTGGAAGGTTAACGTATCTGACGTGTAACTTTTTGAAGTTGATCAAGGCTGCATACTATGTTCTTTAACTATATAGAAATTTCACTGAATCTGAATCTTATCTAAGCTATAATATCTTATTATTCTCTTCTTATGAGTTGAAATCTTTCCATGCTGAGTTGCTATTGACAACTTTGAAGAAAATTTGATGAAATTGATGTGCACATTTTTTAATATGCTTAAGACATATGTGTTATGTTCTTGTCATTATACTTAAGCTACCTATGCAAGGATTTTCCTTACAAATGTATGTGGATTTATTAAGCTATACTTCTAAGCTTAAGCTCACAATTCACCTATTTTTGAAATTTCAGGAAAATCGGAAGTATTGTTCATCAGGTCGTTTTGAGGAAATTTTTTATGATCCAGTTACTGACTTTCTATGGTATGCCTAAAGAGGAAACAAAATGCTCCTTTTATCCTTGCAAGTGAATTAATCTTGATTTTTGTCAGGTCAGATCAGTATCATAATTTAGCTGGTGTTCAGACCACAAATAGAGCAATATACTGCAGAGAACGAGTAATCATGGCTGCTGGTGCTTGGAGTGGGGATGTAATGAAGAAGGCGTTTGAAAAACTTTGCTTACCTTATGTTCTAGCCACAAAACCCCGAAAGGTATGCCCTTAGGAAACACCATGCTGTTTCATGAATTCCGATTTTTTAAGTCACTGGCGTTCTATGTGAATGAATTTATTTAATCTTGGCAGACAGCACGTGGTATTGCTAATTTTATAGAGTTAATCATTTATTTATCCCACTCCAGAATGAGTGGCCTTGATTTGTCATGTTTAACTCTCTAGGCACTATTAGTGTTAAGGCTTTGTGGTGATTGGTGATTATGGATGTCTTTCGTTGGGATAGAAATATTTTTTTGAGAGTGAAAGCATTCATGTGTGTGGCATTCTGTTCATATTGTCTTTTTGTTGTGTTGCAAGTTTCAAGAAAAGTTTGCTGCTGTCTTGCTTTCCAGGGTCATTTATTGGTATTTGAAGGCCTTGGTCAAATTAGTTTGAAGCATGGATTGATGGAATTTGCTTACGAAAAGCTTGCAGACTCATCAGATGTTTTTGGTATTGCTTCAACAGCTACAATAGATTCTGAAGGTCGACTGCTATTAGGTATTTTGATGCACTTATACTGTATGATCGTGAGACGTTTTTGGTTTTGCATTTTATGGAAAGGCAGCTATATGATTTGGACTCTGGTATGGTCATGTTTGAACTGCATACTGATGCATTGAGTTGACTTCGTAATGAAACCGGCCTAACTATCTAACCTTGCCATGCTCTTGGCATTAAAGATAATCTTCAAAGTTGGAGTAAGAAATCACTTGAATGTTTTCAAATTTGAAGATCTCATGAAGAATAATTAAGAGGGTGCTCATGGCTGATAGTCCTGAGAATTCTTATTTCATTTTTTTATGGATCATTTAGATGCTAGAAGTTGAATCCTTGATAACAGATGTTCTCTGTACCAGGCGGTTTTCTCATCTAATTTAATAAATGTATGTGGTGTATTCGCATGAAGGGAGTAGCAGGCAGTTCGCAGGCTTTGATTTCAGCCTTCAGTATGATGTTATGGAAGCTATTCTGAAGAAGGCAGGTGAGTACTTGCCTGTTTTGGCAGACGTCCACTTGGCAGAGGCATTAAAAGCTGGCACAGTACGCATTGGACATCGTCCATATGGTATGTTTGAAAAATGTTTCTTTTGGGTATACGAAAACAGCAAACAATCCTTGATCTTCTTGACTTTTATTGGAATCTTCTATGACATCATAAGACTTTATTATTACATGTGGATATTCTGGTTAGTATAATTACAAACTGGGGTTCTATGTATTATTCTTTGTTCAGCCATTTGTTTTGCCATTGAGCATGTCAAATTTACTTACTCAATTTGTTTTATGTACCATGCAGTTCCAGACGGACGCCCTCTGATTGGAGAAATCCAAGGTTTGGGAAGACTTTTATTAGCAACTGGTCATGAAGGCGAAGGCCTTGCACTGGTAAATTTCCCTTTCTATGAGTCAATGGTAAAGCACCTAAACTTACTCTTTGGATAGTGTTACCAGAATTACCCCTAAGTTTTAAATAGTTAGCATCTACACTAAATATGGTAACGTCTTAATTTCATGCAAGGTGGCCCCTCTTTCTCTCGTTAAAATTGATCAAATGTTGACCATCATGATAACTATTCAAGCACAAGAGACAATGATAATAACTCTGCTTGTAAAGGATACAGAATTCACTCCTGGCATAAGTTGAAATTATTGTGCTAGATACGAGCATCAGAAAGCTGATGTAAAATCTCTGGCATATTATGTTAGAGATAGAAGAGGAATAAATATCGCAGCTGTAATCATCTTAAATATCGGGTTAATATCACAGGATTCAATTCTATTGAAATAAATTTCTTCCGGACTTATAATTTGTGCCATTTGGAAGTTTGGGGTTTGATGCTTTTAAAAGTAGGAGCATACTGGTTGTAAGAGCTTAGCATCATGGCCTCTGGAGCAGCATCTTATGCTTCTCTATTGTTTTGTCAATTAATTCTCATATTTAATATGCATATGATCTGCTGTTGTCTAAACTGCTTGAAAGCATGAGGTTATATTGATGATGATCTCTCAAACTGCACACTTTGATGATGATCTCTTTACAGCTCCTCTTCATGAGTTCAAAGCTATGCATATGCTGTCATACTGTCTTCATTTTATGTATGCATACAATTTTTATCCTTTTGAGTGAGATGACCTAAGTGTAGGCTTTCTTAGCACAGGTCCCCTATGGTAGACCATTTATGGTGACATATATTTCAGCTTGTGTACTAACTCAGACTGCCAGCACACCTTGAGCTGTCATATTCAATGGCTCTTCAGGAGTTGGGCATTTTTGTATCCATGGTTACAGCTATGCTGCCATTCTGTTTTTCTTTGCATATAGGATGTGTTTTCCTTCACTTTCTGCATAAGCCGTTCATAGCTCTGGTTCTTATGGAGAACTGTTTTGCATCAAATTCTTGTTTTCGGGAAGCTGTCCATCCAAGGCCTTAATTTGATACACTAATAATGCCTTTTCTGTGGAAAGCAGATGTAGTGAACATTTAGGTGAGTAATCATATCCTAAGGAAATGTTGAAATAAACATTACATACAGAAAGCAGATGAAGTTAAAAATACTGGCATAGTTTAAGTAATCATATCAGATAAAAATTAAATGAGGTGCATACTTCTGTATACAGCATTTCTGCAGATAGTGAATAACACTCCTTACTCTACTCTGTAGATACTAAACCTTTAATCATGTAGCTTGTTGTGCTCTAGTTAAAGCTTTTATTGCATGTGGGCTCATGTAATTTTTATTTTTACCGGAGCAGTCTCTTGGAACAGCAGAAATGGTGGTGAACTTGGTGTTGCAAAAGCAGCAGAGTGTAGATCCTACACCATTTTCTCCGGAAGGAAGGCTTGGAGTTCCGCCTGCTCAAGTGTCTGTCAGTCATTAGGTGATAGAATCATGTGTTCCCAATAAAGGCGAGATAGCGAAATCAGCCTACAATTTTTACAATAATAGTGTGTCAGCAATTGTGTAAATGATAAATCTATGGAACACTTTCTGTTTTTCACTCTGAATAGTATTGTAATTTGTAGTTGTAGGCATTTGTTGGGCCTTCCCGTTGATTTTTGATGAACATTGTGATGAGTTTGTTGCATGTCCATCCACAATGAGGTGGCCATATCCATCTTGGACAGGAGGCATTGGAATTCCAAATTTCGACATATTCCATGGTGAGAGCCATGAAGTCTCGAGTCAATTTGAAATTATTTTTGAACCGACACGATACATCTATACTATCCTCCGCAAAGTTGGGGTTGTTAGGAGATAAATTATTGGCCTTGCTTTGTTGAATGATTGGTGACTAGGAAAGTGTGCAAGTTCGTTGATCACCATGGTTTGTCATAAATGAATATGAACTTAGAAGCCTTTGCTAATATAAGAGAAATGTGATGAAAGTAAAACTCAAATATTGAAGGACATAGAGCAAACGATTTTCACATAATGTAATTTGGCACGGAGGGTTCAAATCCCATTTGCTGAGTTTTTTGGAACTTGATGGAAGGGGATGTACTAGATCAACATTGAAAACCTGCTGCATAATGCCACATCCTTCTCGAGGTTAAATGTTCTCTACCAAGTGAATAATTGATTTGCCGATTATTAGGATTAATATCTGGAAGACAATCGTGATTACACTGTATACATTTTCTTCATCTACTTGTGGAAATTTCCGCCGAGTTTTGTATGAATTATGAGAATGCCCATAAGATTTATTAGGATTAATATTTGGAAGACTATTGTGATTACACTCTATATGTTTTCTCATCTAAATTTCCCACCAAGTTTCTATGATTTCGGCGAATGCCCAAAAGATTTATAAGGATTAATATCTAGAAGACTATCATGATTACACCGTTTAATCTACTTTTGGAAATTTCCGCCAAGCTTTCTATGATTTCGCAGAATGCCCATTAGCCCCACCAGATCTATGATTTTGTGGGCTAGATGGAGGGGTATCTAGGAGATAAGGATAAACATGAGGGCACGAAGAAGAAAATAAAGAAAAACTCGGCCTTCCTACTTACATCGTATAGGCACAATTGACTTGCCAAAACCCTGCCAGCAGAGATGATCAGAGGAGCAATTCTTTCAACGCGCATCTTCCAATTGCGAATTCCCCGGTTTACTGGTTGTCATCAGGTGCGCGCTACTCTTTACTTGTCGCCCGAATCCACGGTGTGCTTTTTCTCTTGTACTTTCGGTTTGGTATATAGGAAGAGGTACACGTGTTTTCCTGGGGAACTTAGGTGGACGTTAATGACAACCTTTGAGTATATATGTGTGTGTGTGTGTCTGTGTGTGTGTGTTATTGAGAATTTTCTATTGAATTCGAAGATTGAATATCAATATGAAGATTTCTTGGGATGTGAAATATTCAAGTAAAGTCTAGGGTTTTCAGCGGTTATGAACCATCAGTGGGAAGGATATTGGGCGTTCTGAGGATGTTTTTGATGGAAATGAAAGGTAGGTACAATTAGAACATCATAAATTCGGCTTTTTGGGTCTCTTATTGGTGGGAAGGATATCATGGACATGCATAAAAGTTGGTAAAACTAGGGTGGTCTCAGGTATTGACATAGAACAAATGATTGGAGTGTAAAGAAAGATTAGGTATTATTTAGAAGTGACCAATTTTTGTGTGTATTAAACAACAGTAATCTATTCTTACTATTTTTTCTTATGTAAAAGAATGGTTATTAATCCGCCACTGAAAATTCTCTGCCAAAAAAGGAAAAGATGGATATTTTCCTGGTTATATGAATGAGAAAATTAAGGCATTTTGAAAAAAAAAGTTTGTTTTCTATAGACAAACCAGCTAATAGTTGTACAACAATCATAATAGAGTTACGTAAAGAAGCTACAAATGGGTTAATTTATTTTGTACACTTACCTCTCAGAGCTTTCCTTGCTTTGCACACTATATCCTTTGCATTACTTATGATGGTCCCAGATCATTCTACGTTGGTTACGATTGAGTTATATATGGAAGCTACATATTTTAAGGCAGTTTGTTAAAAGAGAAACCAAATGCTGGAGTTATAGAAATAGCTCTTCGACACTCTGATGACTTGGGGTTGGAAAATGGTGGTTGTATTAGAGAGAGTTTCGTAATGGGCAAAAGATACAAAGGGCATACATGCGTACAGTACCTCAGACTCAATCTTTTTCGATGGAATCATAGGAAAACCGTTTCAGATCAACTGCCTAAAGTTGCATGGGAGGCAAGTAAAACAAAAATTCACAAGGCATGGAAAAGTCGACCTGTGAATCTTAGATAATAAAAGATCTAAAGGACGTTGTTGGGAGGTGTGGTGGTTCTCTTCTTTTTTAGGCCTTCCATCTCTGAACAATACCAGTTAGGGATCATTCAACACCACCCTAGTGCTTAGCAAACTAGATCCTCTCGTACCTAGGTAGGTGTACAAATTTCTATATATTTATTTTGGTTTGTTTTTCAAAAGATGGAACAGACATTTTGAAATGAAATGCCTAGCTTGGTTAATTATAGCAGTTATTATGATAATAGCCCGAGCTTCAACAAATCCCTTGCTCGATCAAGATGAGTATAAGTCTGTTCAGATGAATCGTATGTCCAATTTATTGATCCATTTAGAGTTCAAGCCTTAGCTGTTTGCGAAGTTACATAATAAGAAAACCTATATTTTCTTGATGATTCATATTCTCTAATATATTTTTGTTGGGATGCTTTTCTCCTTCTCTCTTTCTCACATGTCTGTTGTCTGCTTCGTTTGTTGACCCAAATGCTCATTTCTTGTCTCGAACGTGAAATAGCAGGTAGGTCATTTGGTATTTTCTGGTTGATTCTTGCTGCTGTCTCTCTCTCATAGACATTCTGAATCTGACATAGCTTACTTTTTGATCTCCGAGCATAAAATCTTATATTGATAACTCGTGAGTGAGATTCAGGTTGCCAAGTTTTCAACTGCACCCAAAGATGCAATGAATAAGAAGGAAAGTACAGGTGATCCGGAAATACATAGCTCTGAAGTCGAGACGAATCTCCCTGATGTGAGTGTCTAGGAGTAAGAGAATTATGTCGAATGAATTATGTGTGGTATTCTAGAGAGAGGGAGAGAGAGAGAAATGCAGATATAGCCTTTGGTTCCAGAGTAGAGATGTTCCTGCAAACAGCATAGGCCTACGAGCTCTACTCAAACAAAAAGAGGGTGTGTTGAAGGAGAAAGAGCGAATGGTTGCAAGTGCAAAACTAGAGATATTGAAATGCCTTGCTGAAGTTGAAAATCTGAGAGGGAAAACAAGGAGAGACACAGACAGTATCAAGAAACACGCAGTGGAGGTAAATTTTAGTAGATGTTTTCTATTGATTGGTACATACATGCTTGTAAACATGAATGCTTGTTTGAATATAGTATACACAACATATACGTAGCTTTTTATATGCATATGTACATACATCCATCAATATAAATGAATGGGTACATACTTCCATAGATGCAAACATACAAGGATAGTAATTGATTCAGTCATGATGTTTGCATATCTATATTTGCACCATTCTCCCCAATTGTTTTTTGTGATCTTGTAAACAGACCTTTGCAGCTGATCTATTAGATATGGCTGATAATCTCCACCGAACAGCTGCAACTGTCCCTTCAATTTTTCAGAAGGGAACGTTGGCTACAGATGCTTCGGCCAATGCAAAACTCCTCAATTCCATGCTTGAGGGTGTCAATATGACGGAAAAACAACTCTTAAAGGTGCATGGGGGGTTTGGTTATAGTTTACTGTTAGTTCCATATCATATTTTGTGTTAATGTGGAATGTTGCATGCAACATTAACGTAAGCTATTAATGCTTGAGATTATATTTCCAGATTTTTGGCCAGTTCGATGTTAGAAAGTTTGATCCAATCGGGGATCAATACAACTCTAATCATCACCTGATTATTGATGAAGTGGTGGATTCTTCTAAAGAGCCTCACACTGTAGTCAGTGTAGTTAAGGTAATATAGTTTGATATTCAATTTTAGAAATGCCGTGTTAAGTTTTGAAGTCATTGACTTTCTGTTTTGCAGTCTGGATACTTCATACAAGACAAGCTATTAAGACCTGCTGAAGTCGGTATAGTGAAGAAGCCACCTGAATAGTGGCATTCTGTTTGAGAAATAACCCAAAAAGTCTGCATGAAATGTAAACAGGCGAACTCTTTCACCTCCATTGTTCTCAAACAAAAAATAGAAACTTTTAGAGCTGGTTTTTTTATCAGCTTCCACCATTCAAGATTCTTTTCAGACATATATCAAAGCATGCAAATGATCGTTTATTTTACATTGACTTATCAGTCAAGGATTCTTCTACAAAAGCAAACGTATGTATCGGAGTATAAATATGATATCAATTCTGCACCATTCAAGATTCATAAGATTTCAAATAATAATTTTACTTAATGAGAATTTTCTATATGAATTTTTCTGTCCCACTGCATGGATTTTTGAGGCCTGAAACCCAAGGTGCCATGGAATAGGTATGAGCGTGGCTGTGCTTTCCTGAAAATAAATCTCTTTGGCTGTTGACTTCAAATCGCAAATGCTAGAGTTTTGTACAAGCCAGTTGATCAGGTACACACCCCTACATTTTAAACATTAAACACGTAATTCCTGCAGTAAGCGTTTGTGATATAGATCGGAGCACACTAATCAAATCCACTTAGCACATTATACTCTTTCCAAAACTATATCAAAATGGCATGGAGACGACTGTAGTGTTTGAAGAGCTTCAACAAAGAGAATTACACATTCATTGAATACTTGCAACATACCTTCATTCACCACCCAAAAAACATACAAATTCCAAACTTACCAGAAATCATTACTTTAATTGTCAGTACATTTGCTTGAAGTTTGAAACAGTGCGTAGAAGGAATATTTCGCCCATAATATCTCATACAAGGTGTAGAGTAATTGAGATACTTAGAAACCAAAGCCTCTGTCTGGGAAGCTTCGTGGACAGAAATACCCAGAGGCATAATGAGAAAATCCGATCACCACTGATCATGATTAGAAAACATTGAATTATTCTGTATACATAGCCTGCAAGTGCAGCTTTCCTTTGCTCCACACCATTTATATAATCTCTTACAGAGGCAATGATTGGCTTTGTCGTCGTACATGTGGCGGTATCAACTTTTGAAGAAGCTCAGGAGTTGCTCCCCTTAGTTCTGACAGAAACAATCAACGCCATTGTACAAATGACGATGTAAACTAGGTGTTAGCATAGCCACAACGTAAACTAGATAGTAACACAGCCACATCCTATTAATCAGCAGAAGCAGACAAGCCCACACACACACATATAATTCAGATGCTCACCTTGGGGTTTGAAGTTAAATAGAGGAGGAAGTGGCCGTCCACTTGGCAGCCGTGTCTCAGGGTCACGGAGCTCATCAAAAAAGGGATGTACACAAGCTTCCAGCTGCGTCAGACCATAAGATCAGAATGAAAATCAATCTATTTAATTATTAAAGACGTCTGGTCTAAAATGGGGGATGACAATCACATTTTCAAGCATATATGGTTCGTACATGAAAAATAATGATGACTAACATAGTTCAACACGAAGTGAAGCAAAATCCACAATGACAAACAGTAAATCGCATAATCTGTTCAGAAAGTCTAGATTTTAATACTAAATCACCTATAAATGCCTAATTTTCCTATCCATAATGACAAAAGTAAATAGCACAAGTTGTCAAATGCCTAATTTGCCTATTAAGTCCAAAAATACCCATCTAGTTTAGCAACACAGCTCCCACATGACACGATCACATCCATAATAACAAAGAATTGATCGATGGATACAGAAAAAAAATACCACAATCTGTCCACGTAAAAGTCAAGATTCTAATATAAAAAAACCAAAGTTGCAATATCAAGTTCACATCTCTCCAAGAAACCACCGTACCGAGTAGGTTTTCAGCTCCCATATAGTCTAAGTGTTCTAGAGTCTTATGTTCTTTTAGAGGAATACCATACCTTTTTTTCTTCTTTTAGGTTTAGGTTTCAAGTTGTTTTTGCAGTATCATGACAAGTTGAGACCATTGTCATAGTGTACTAACGATTCTTTCCTTGCTCTCCACCTTTCGAATTTATTAATCTAGTTATATCTGGTTGGTCTAAAGTTGCTCACCAAGATCTAATATATTGTTCAGTCTCATAGGACTAATCTGTAAAGCCAGTTGTGTTCATACTTGGAACGAGAATATAAGAATACAATTTAGCCCTATAGATGCTATCGAATTGACCAGGACAGACATCGAGTTAGTTAACCGCCATCTATATTTTTAGAATCAGAAACGTCAGGAAGATATACTAACAGCTGTGTATCTCAAATTAGGAGAATACTGAAGAAGTCTTGAGACAAGATCAACAGCATCTGGAGGAGTTCGCTTGGGAAAGACCTGAAAACTAGCGATGTAATTAGAAATATATAGATAGATCAAGTTAAACAGAAGATAAAAAACAGGGTCCGTTTGATCAACCTTGTGCCATGGATGTGCTTTTATTTGTGGGAACTTGTAATCTGTGTAGTTTGGATTCATACATTTTATTTCCTCTCTTGTAGGAGTCCCAAGAACCTGCATAACACATCACTTGTTTCTGCTAAATACAGTCATCCTTTATCTGCCTGAGAATTACTCTGATTCATTGTTGTCTAAACTAAACCTTTATTATCTCCACAAGTTGATCGACACCACTTTCACCTGGAAACAGGGGCTGAAAATAACAAGCAGCAGCAATTCAGAAAGAAATTTCTCTCCTAAAATTATGTCAAGGTCATATGAGCTTTAGATTATTTTAATGTATTATCTATTAATTTACATGCTTTTTATACCTGTCCAAGGAGCAGTTCAGCCAAAACACAGCCAAGTGACCATATATCAATAGCTGTTGAGTAATGAACTGCTCCAAATATGAGCTCTGGAGCTCTATAATACCGTGAACATATATATGCAATGTTCTGTTCACCTTTCACCTGCATCAAAATTTTAGCACAAAAAACTAAGAATCAGAGTTCCACTGCATACTACAATTTCAAGAAAGTATAGATCCAGACAGCCTTTTACCACAGATAAACATCTTTCTTAACTATACACCATCTAAATATACTCTAAATGTACCCAGTGAAATGAAGGAAACCTGCTTTATGTAGACAAAGATCAGCTTCCACTTACCAACATTTTCGCACTTCCAAAATCACAGAGTTTCAGCTGATGAGTATGTGGATTGACCTATAGTGAGATAATGTCAATTGATGAGTATCGATTTTCCAGTCACATCATTTCACATGTTCAAATTCAAGCATCCTGTGTCATGCCAACCATGTAAAGCAAGAATAATTAAAGAGCTTACAAGAAGATTTTGAGGCTTGATGTCCCGATGACATACTTCATGGCCATTGTGAATATAAGCCAATGCTCGGCAAATCTATGTGAATTGAAAAAAAATGGAAATGCATGTTTAAGTACTTGGATGCAAGTTAAAAGGCACCGGTGCAGGTTCTATACATGCACACAGACTATCTGTGAATAATTATAAGCAAATGGGGGCTCTATATCTCTTCCTTCTCTTCCTTCAAGCAAATGGAGGGTTGTGTACCTCTTTCTTCATCTCTTACATTTTGCAAATGGAGTAATTCCTTCTTTATCTCATCAATAATGTAGAGAGAAATGTATTAGCATTTCTTATTGATATGTCTTGGCCAGATAAATTAGCCTTGATGCATATATGATGCCCACAATCATCAGAATATTGAATGATTACCTGATAAGCATACAGCTTGCAGTAGATGAGGGGCATGCGTTGACTCATGCGATTGTAATGTTTGGCAATACGGTACATGGTCTCCGGAACATACTCGAGTACTAAGTTCAAATAAAGTTCATCCTTCTCAGTATTCGAGTAGAAGCAATGCTTTAAGGCAACTACGTTCGGATGATCAAGCATTTGCATGATTTGGAGTTCACGGTTTTTATAACGCTTGTCTTGTAGAACCTTCTTTATAGCCATCGTTTCACCTGTCTCAATGCACTTGGCCTATATTTACAAAAGCAGCCTAAAGTGTCTTATAACACTCAACACAAATTCAATAAGCTATTTGTTTAACACAGAATCTTTACCTGAAAGACTATGCCAAATGAACCAGTTCCAACTACTCGTTCTGCCATGTAGCTGATGGTCTGCATATTCACACCTACTATCATTAGTGCCAATAGGAGCATTAATAGAGGCCCATCCATGTGTCTATGGCAGATGATGAAGCTTCCATCTTATTTTTGTACCATTTCTCCAAAAATCTAGATCCTAGCACTACACATCCCTAATGGATTATATAAAGTCAAGATTTTACCATGTGAAGATCTCAGTGATCCATACACCAAAATGAGAAACGATGCATTGTGGTACATCAACTTTTTACCGAGGATATCAGGAAGCTAATACGTGTTCTTTAATAATCCAGGTTGATGTTTATCAGTTGAAATCACTTTTATTTTCCACATGGGTCTTTATCATGTGTAGACAAGTGCGACAATCATACAAAAGGCAAAGTTCATTTACCCTTAAAAGATTTGGCTGGATAAATTCTTGTATTTCAACAAAACAACAATGATTATCTCCACGGTCAGTAATCTATTTTGACAATGTCAATGCCAATCCTAAGTACAGTTGCTTAAGCAGTTCCCAAATTCATAGTATTCCAGTCACTGACCCCATCGAAACTGAGAACATGTCTGACACTGATGCCTCTTTCTCTTTATCACTTGGCCATTTATCAAGACGTAAGGCCCCTTAAAATCTGCCCAATACATAAATTGACAATAATCGCATTGTTTGAACACACCCCTAATGTGTGGCAAACACCATGCATACAAGTTAGTATCGACTGAAACTTCTCTTTTAAATTCATCCCCGACATTATTCTGAAGCCAGATACAAAGGTTCACAAGGCAAGGATGTCAGATTCATTGAAGACGATGATGGCCTTAATTTGTTCTTGATGAAAATATATGATGCATATGTCTTACGTTTATCTGGTTACTAAATCTGTAAAAATGTGTTATTAGTTCATCAATCCATCAACTCTCCTGGTGTTTCCAGTAGATTCCTGGTAAAAGGATACGTAAATTCCTTCAATTACAAAACCATTGCTGGAGTTGGAACCATGTGGATTGTTTCAATATAAATAAGTGAATATTCCATATTTGTACTCATGAATCTTTGATCAAAGCTTGCTTGAGCTTCAAAGCATAGATGCTATTAATCCTTGTATTAGCAGGCAGTTGCAAAGAACTTGGTATTAACTTTTCTAACAGACACATACCTCCACTAACAATGTAGTGAGGAGTCACTATCGAGTGAGAATATAGGATTCCAGCATTGGATACTGGCACTGATGTCAACAAAACAACTTTCTGAACATGGAGACACTCATTGTTGATATGTTGCTTGGACTGCCCACAAACATGACTGATCTGAGCCAATATCTTCACATTGAATGTGGAAGGACATGGATCCACCCCACAACATCTCTTGTTAGGAAGATGGAGCACTGAAGGCCCTCCTACGCATGTCATATAATGTATTTAATATGAGGCCTTCATATACGGGTACACATCTATCTCATGCATTTCGCACTCTGATGATGTAGTTCAGGATCTCTTTATATTAATTAGAAATTGGTAATAGAAGATAGCTCACATACCTATAAACGAATGGATATGCCAATTATGGCATTGGGGGTGGCATTGCAAGAACAAAATGTTTGTCATTGCACCATATTCTATTTAGTAATAGGGTGCTACCACTCCATTTAAACAAGTTTTCAATCCACTACCTAAGGTAATGGAATACAAAGGATAATGCTCCGTAGTACTGTTCTTGCTAGAGCTATAGCAGCATAGAGAGAAGTTGTTTAAGGAAAATAATCCAACAGAAGTTGTTAACAAAAACAATATAACGAGAACAAGAGCGCCACAATTTCTTTAGTTGTGATTCTTTCCCATGCCACACATCAACTGAAAAATACCCTAGCAGAGTTTCAGCCAGGGCAATAGGAAAGGATTACCATTGATCAATTTAGTGTGCTCACTACTTTGACCGAGTACCTCCACACTGCCATATAAGAGTCACAGAATAAGCTCTTGCATAAAGGTTTCGGTCATTTGATTCTTCTCCGTTGGAGCATCGTTTACCATTTCTTTTAGTGAACACTGTATAGACCAAGAACTGTAGGAAAGGGTGATATCAACAACTACTTAAAGATGCCGTCATTTATTTTCAATTGACATCTAATGTGCTTTATATCATGGTGCTACAACTGCTCCAAATGCCATTTTAAAATCCATCTTTCTCAAAGACCACATAACAATAGCAAGTTTCTCTTGAAGTTGAACTTCCACCTTATTTTGAAGAAATCATCCATAGTGGAAAATGTTTGTCTAGAGCCTGAATGCACAGGTGATCATTGTTATGGTGTGTTGTCCATAAGGTAATCTTTCTTCATGATGTTTTTATCTTCACTCATGTCACTACAATCACGCAAATAGTTGGATACCTGATTTCACTTCTCCTCCATCAACTGAATTAATTCAACCTACGTGCTAACTTTCTCAAGGAGATCTTGTAATAGCTTGATCCATAACAGTTGCTTCCAACGATGGGTTTGGGGTTTGTATGAAATAGAAGGTTCATTTACAAAAACTGAAGATCCTTTTTCTTGATACAGCTATAGAAATGCACTAAACGGTGAAAGAGCCAGTGTTTGGTCACAAATAGGCCATCATGATAAAATTCATTTCTTAAGAAAAGTCTGAATAAAAAATTTATGTGGAGAAAAAAATGGTAGAGATACGGTAAAGGCGATTGATTGAATGTATAATACCTGCTTTGGGTGACCTTGGGAAGCAGGAATCGTAGTGACAATCAAATGGCCCGTCTCCATCCCATTTCCTTCTAAAACTGCTGAAGATCCTGATGCATCTTGTGGCTGCACAGGTATGGAAAGTAAAGATCGATGTGAGTTTTATAATCACAATTGATCAGATAGTACAGAGTACTTCTGATGGAGCATGCTGACAAACAAAAAGCATGAAACCGACTTTAAAATCATAATCATGGATGGAAAAGAAAGTTTTCACAAGAAAAATTGATCTGATACTACACCATGATGTCGGATAAATAGAAAGCATGAAAACTCACCTTATAATCATCATCATCGACATCATCATCATCTTCATTATTACGAGTATGGATATCCCTCCTGATGTCTTTCAGCTTCATGTCTTGCATCTCTTTGGGCAGCTGATCCATTGCGCTGCTTTCGGAGGTGCGTCCGAAACCACCAATTCGAGAGCCCCGGATCGGGGCAGCCATGGCTGGTTTCACACTGGCTGAGGCCATCCAAAATCAGCCTGATATGTCTCCCTTTTATCTATGAGATGGCTTCAAGCTTTAATGATGTAAAAGGAGATAAACAAGTTGAATCGGGATCGGATCGGCCTCCTGCTAAGCATCAACAAGGATGCTTCCCATCAGCATGCCATCGCATGTCTTCGCGTCGCCATGCGATCACCAGCATCAACATCACCGTCATCAACAGAAAGCATTACTCAGGAAATAAACCCCTCTCAAAAACTATTTTTGCACATACATTATGGTGACCAACAAGCTTACAGCACAGAGATGTTTGATGTGTAGAAAACGGAGGAATTTTGCATCACAAAGAGAGGATTTTGCATAAAAACAGAGCCTTTGATAGGAGAAGATACAAACTTTCACAGAGACGGTTTGTTAAAAATTGCGCGCATATATATGCTACGAACAACGTTACGCTAAAAAATACGATACTGGAACAAGACAAAGAGAAGGGTAGACCAAAACAAATATAATTAGACCAGGGAAGAGAGATTGAGATCAGGAAAACAGGGGCTGATGGATCAAAACAAGGATCATCCAACAGAAAAGAGAGCGAGAGCGAGAGAAATTCAGGGCAACAATTTCATGAAATAAGATTTGCAACGGGGAGGAGAAACAACAAGATCAATTGTAGATATAGATGAGAACAGACATAAAAACAGATTATTGGATAAAGGGAAAGCGGAGAGACGGAAGGGAGAGAACAGAGAAGGAAGACCCAATTCTTGAGAAGAGCCAAGGTTAGAGAAGACAAGAGGAGCAGCAATACAGCACACAAAAACAAACAGAAAGGGGAGAAGAAGAAAAAAAAAGGAGAAGGAGACAAAGACAGAGACAGAGAGGCAGAGATGAGAGGGTTACCTGAGAGGGAAGCGATGGAGCTTCGAAGAAATGCATGAAGCTTTCCTGGAGATGGAGGAGATTGACAGGTCAAAATGGAAGGAAGGAGATGAGGAAGGAGGAACAGGGGATCTGTTTTTTTCCTTTCAATTATTTCTTATGGTTTTCAAGTGCTCTCTCTTATTTGGATTTCTTTCTTTCTTTCTTTCTTTCTTGTGTTTTCTTCTATCATTTTTTTTAGTATTTGGTTTTTTCAGTGCTCTCTTAAGACTTATTTGGATGCTGTTTTTTTTTTTTGAGGATTTGTTTTTTCAAAGCTCTCTTAAGACTTATTTGGATGCTCTTTTTTTTTTTGAGGATTTGTTTTTTCAGAGCTCTCCTAAGACTTATTTGTATGCTGTTTTGTTTTTTTGAGGATTTGTTTTTTCAGAGCTCCAGATCTTTCTTAAGACTTATTTGGATGCATTTCTTTCTTTCTTGTGTTGTCTTCTATCATTTTGTGAGGATTTGTTTTCTCAATGCTCTCTTAAGACTTATTTGGATGCATTTCTTTCTTTCTTGTGTTTTCTTCGATCATTTTGTGAGGATTTGTTTTTTCAGTGCTCTCTTAAGACTTATTTGGATGCATTTCTTTCTTTCTTTCTTTCTTGTGTTTTCTTCTATCATTTTGTGAGGATTTGTTTTTTCAGTGCTCTCTTAAGACTTATTTGGATGCTTTTTTGTTTTTGTTTTTAGGATTTGTGTTTTCAGTGCTCTCTTTAGACTTATTTGGATGCTTTTTTTTTTTTGAGGATTTTGTTTCTTTAGTGCTCTCTTTAGACTTATTTGGATGCAATTGTTTTTCTTTCTTTCTTGTCTTTCTTGGTGTTTTCCTCTATCATTCTGTGTGCAAGTTTCCATATCAAATTCTGAGTTTGATGAATGAATATGTGTGTGTGCGTGTGTGTGCGTGTGTCTAGGTTTGTTAAACTTGGCAACATTTCGTTCCCCACTGCACATCCTCTGGTAGTCTGCTTTCGTAGATGCGTGGATATACAAACATTATTGTACGTTTTGTCTCATGGGCCAATATTGGCCTAAGAAAACATTAATCTATATTTCTTTCTTTCTGTTGTGCAAGAGAAACGACAAACAGTGCATGAACTGGGGCCTTGGCTCATTTAGGATATCGGGCAACGAAGCCTTATTGCAGGCTTGGAGGCAATTTGTCCATCATGCTGGATGTCCTCACATTTGGCTGATCGAAGCGTTAACCTCATATATTGGTTTATTGATATGCCTAAATTGCATGGAGCGAGACTTGGATTGTCGAGTAAACAATGAAGAACATCTTATGTTCAAAATGTAGAGTTCCACTCCGAGTTTTACGTAGCAATAAAAAAGAAATGGACCTAGACGTAAATAATCTGGCTTTATTATATGTTGTTATTGCTTGTGGATCTCACAACAGTAGCCATATACGATCCCCCAGTCGTAGTAAACTTCGAGGTTTCTTGTGGACAATCTCAATGACGATCGATGACGTAAAAGCTTGCGACAGGGCATTTTAGAAGCCATGATAATCATCGCTTAAAATGAATGAAATTACATATTCTTCAGGTGCGGGATCTTTCAGTGTTTTGTTCAAGCTCTTGCAAAGAATTTAGCGTTACATCGCTGGTGAAACAAAGTAAACACTACTCGAACATCTGATTCGTACAAAGATGCTATAAAGGAAACGAGGAGATAGATTTCCATAGACAAACTGGAGATGGTGTTTATTGGCATTCCCAAATCTTGAGATTCGATCATGCGCTTCTCTTCTAATGTTGGTAACTGTTGCAGGTACCCAAACAGTTCATTCGAATCAATCACATCGCTTACAAGAGACACTCACCTACTATGCGATTATGTCCACAACGCCAACCTAAAAACCTATAATTAGGTATTTATTGATGCATTTGGTTTCTTATAACAGAGTAAATGGGTAGTAGAACTATTGGAAAAGATCAAATCGAAGCGACAACATTTGCAGAGATGCCGATAAAAATCCGAAGAGGGTGAGAGCAACGTCCGATAGATCCACCAGATTAATCTTAAGCACTAGCGATGAATCCTTCCATCAGCATATATATAAATTAGTGACAAGCAAAGGCATCCACGTTGATTGCCAAAACGTCTGCTAGACTTGGCCGGAATGACACTAGAAGGTTTTCTTTTTGGAGAACTAGGCTAAATTATGGGAATGATCGATCGATCGATTGCATGCCAAACTGTTGTTATTGTAAAAACAATACAAATGAGCGTGTAGGGAACTAACAAACTGGATTGGAGGCACAACAGGTTTTCTTTTCTATCTTTTATTTTGGTTCCCTTACAAGCTCTAGGACATGCAAGATACAATCATACTAGTGGCTTGAATCAAACGAAAACAGTAAATGTTTTTTCCTTGCTCTCACAAGAGGTATAACTCTATTACAGGATGCTGAAAGCATTGCGGAAACATTTGTAGACAATTTTTACTCCTAAAGCATTTAAGTTTGAAAAAAAAAAAGGTTTGGTAGACTTGGTCGGAGTGACAGTAGAAGGTTTTCTTTCTGGAGATCTAGGCCAAACTAATGGGAATGATTGATCGATCGATCGATTGCATGCCAGACTGTTGTTGTTTATGGGCTTCCTTCCTTCCCTTAGGCTTCCGCTTTCAGCAACGCCACCGGAGTCTACAACATGCCCAGACCAAATTAACTGTTGATACAATCGCATGCTCTGCTTTTTCCTGGCCCCGACAAGAAGTTGCAATCTGTCATTGCCATAGCATGCATGCAAGCAAAGCAAACAGAGACATCTAGGTTTGCCTGTTGGATTTTTCAGAGGGCTAACCCTGCGACTACCGTCCGACAGGTCGCATGCATGATTCATTGTCCAGATCGACTTCTCGAAACTAACTTTCCAGAGCTTTTCCCCCGAATTTCGCAGTAGGATCACTGCTGAAAAACGAGGCCCTCCAGAAGGCGGTTTTTTTCTTCTTCTTCTTTTTTTTTTTGCAGAGTCCCATCTGTTAGTGCTGCTTGACGTGGGTGGGCTCAACAAGCCCTACTCGTAAGAAAAAGCTACGAACAGACGAGCTCGAATCTATGTGCTTTGGGGTTGATATGCCAAAATGCGCACTATTTCAGGCAGAGAAGTTGGCCCCTGGACATGGCTTGAAAAATCGTAGCTTTCTTTCTGCTTAACAGATGAAAGCTTCAAAAGGCCCTTCCATCTTCTGGCTAGCTTCAAAGTCATAAGCAATGAAAACAGATTTGGTTCATACATCGAAATGGGGAAGAAATGATCCGAATTCAATATGGAACAAATCAAGAAGCACTGACATTTTCAACGGCCACTCGATCCGTTCATGCGGAGAAGATTTTTGGGGGCCACACAAGACATGTCTAACATTATGCTGATGCTTCACCATTGCAGAAAATCAATGCACAGAAACCTTCACATAATCTCTAGTTTTTGGACCAACATGTGCTCAAAAGCCATGATTTGTCGACGTCGTGGCATGCTTCACTAACCCATAGCAACTTGAATCCTGTAATATGATCGCAACGCAGATTGATAAAGATCGATCTTGGTTTTGCCTAGAAGACTTGCTAACTCAAGTTATCAGCTCCATGTAAGGGAATCAAACATAAACTTGGCACTTGGTTGGGATGTCAAACGCTCAAGAGTCAAGCATCAAGGGCATAGACGCATCGGAACTTGCCCTGCTTCATACACAGCTTCCAATGTTGGATACGTGAAATTCAGCAGAACTTTAATAATATGTTATGATGGCGTTACAACGGTGATAAAGCCATCTGTCAAGCCGCTAGATGCTTATCCATAACTTGTGGGCAAAAAGAGCAAACACTGCTCCGCGAGATTCAGGGCAAAAGAAAAATCAAAGTTGAATATTCTGGAATTTTTTAAAGAAAGACTTCAAACTTATCACCTTGACATCGTTCGATTGAAGATAAGAACTTGCTTCAAAAATCAATCTTACACAAAATTTCCAATGAGCCTATGGATCTCGATGCAAATCCAAGATGTCCATACATACTAACATGCTCGAAACCTCAGCTTTAGTGTGTGGTACCACCGCTACAATCAAGAGATGATTACTTCGACCATATCGAGTAAAGGAGCAAAATTAAACAACTGACAAGCCCTTTGGGGTTAAGGTTTGGGTTTCGGGTTTAGGGTTCTAGCATGAATTCAAATGCTGGCAGTGGTTTGAAATTAGTTTCTTTGCTCGAAGTTATCCCAGGAATATATTTTTGATGAATTCGACACGAAAAGGAAGCGCAAAGATGCATCTGTTGATAAAACTCAAAGTAGAAGCCTTTTTAATTGGGTATCACATTTAGCCTCACAGTTGCTGTAACTTCAGGATGCAACTTAATCTCTGCTACATACTCTCCAATCTCCCTTATCTCTGGCAGCGTCACATCCCTCTTGTCGAAAACCCTAGCATTTTGTGTTCAATAAAAAGCCGATGGTGAAAAAATAATTTGAATGCATAGGAAAGCCTAGATGGCTTTATGCCGGAGTTTTGACAATGCCACCCTAAGCCTAAACCACAATGCTACAGTAGAAACAAGTAGAATATCTTACCTGTTCGTTTGTGCTTGGATTATATCCACCAAGTCTTGTGTTGTGACACTGTTGGATGGAGTCAACAAAAAAATGGTGAATTTCCTGAAAGCCGCATTTTACATAAAACAGAGCTTCAAAAACTGACGCGAATTACCTCCCGAAAATTTGCTTCCCCTTCCCAATCTTCCGACGGCAGTTGAAGATGCCAATCGTCTTAAACATGAGAGCATCAGACTCGGCCTCCTCTTTAATCTGCGTTCACAATAACCTCACAAGTTACTGAAGAAAAAAGCTCAAATTTTGTTTACCAAACTAATGCTGGCCAGTTTTTTATGACAGCCATGGAGTTTCAATGACTTCTTGTGTTTATAATGTCCCTTGAATTATGAGGATCTAAAACCTGTCCTGATGATGAGAGATTAGATGTATGTAACACGTCAATTCAATCTTAGTTGAGGAGGGATGTCTTAATACTTAGGGAGGGTTTGACACAATATCAAACAATCAAGGTACTTCTCCTTTAAACTAAAGGTGCATTCATAAAATGATAGTGCAAGTTCATCAATCTTGTTCTCTCTCTCTCTCTAAATTTCAAACTATGGAGAATAAGATCACCATAGAGTTCACAAAAACAAGTTAGAGACTCACTCTCAGCTTTTCGGCTTCTTTCCTCTCCTGTTCGAGCCTGATTTGCCTGAAAGCAATCACATAACACATGTACTTCTCAAAAAAAGAAATAATTGTGAGAATTGCATATCTAGTTTTGCATTCAATAGACCTACTTGAGAAACTCTGGCGTGGCAACTTGTGCTTTTCCATATGGGTAAAGAAAGTTGCGGAAATATCCAGGTTTCACAGCTAGAAGGTCGCCCGTCTTACCAAGATATTTGACATCCTCTTTTAAAACAATCTAATTATCAAGTTATGAAATTCAATGAGTTACTGTGAAGAAGTGGGGAATTCAGCTAACCATGGAACCTTTTTTATAAAGCTCTGATAAAAGCTCGTAGTATTATTCAGCTAACCATGGAACCTTTTTTATAAAGCTCTGATAAAGGCTCGTAGTTCACCTGAAACCTCTTTTGTGTTTTCTTCTGAGCTATTATCTCAACCTTTCTTTGAACATCGCTGATATTAGAAGACAAATTGCACAATCCGCACTGTTTAAAAGAAAAGATCAGTGGTTACAATGTGGCACAAAAAAAATATTTTCCAAAAAGACTCTTTTTCATTCATTATCACAACGAATTGCGTTCCTATGTTTGTAAATATGTTTATAATGTGAAGCACATACAAAACATAACCAGATGCTTTCAAAGCATTCTACCTTGTTTAAGTATATCAAATACAGAAAATATGGTAAAGGCATAAAATTATATGTTATATTGATTCTTTACAAACTTTAGATAATGAGCAAATCGTTTCATTTTAAAAGAAAGTTTTAGGCCAAAGATTTTTTTTAACCAACACATTTATTGAGTGAATAAAAACATTAAGTGCTTAAATGTGGAACAGATTTCCGCCATAGTTCTGAGATGTAGAATATGTATTTTTAATTTTTTTCTAGTATTCTAAAATGTTTCTTATAGATAAAATACACTTTTTTTAATAATTATTTGCAGCTTTTCATAATCGGTGATGAAAACATGTGTTCCATGTATCCCCCAAAAGCAAGTGTACATACATGAATGGAGCTCCAATCCCTTATTTCTGATGCTTTTATATTGGCTAAACACCAGAGGCTATATACTAGTTACAAAACATATGAGAGGATATGCTGATCATTGAATGTTTGAACAACCATTTAAGTAAATACTTCCTTCAAACAATGGAATCAAATCCTTTATCTACAACTAAGGTTTGTAGTCAACTTGAAAACCATACTCAGGTGGTCAATATAAGATAGCTGGAAAGATCTTTATGTGAAATCAGGATCTGTGAAAGATTTTCACATTAAATTTCTTGCTGTGGATTCAAATATCGGTTGAGTGTGATTCGGCATCCAGTAAGAGATTTTTGGGCCAAATAGAAAGCCTAAGCTTCTATCCCTAAATTAATTTACAGCCAACCATTTGGCTGCCATTTCAGCATCATAGCCTTTCCCAAAGCTTCCTTCCACAACTGGTGAATTAAATCTTAGGTTTATCGTGAGGTAGAAGAACCCACAGGAAAGCATGGTAACGAGAAAGCAAACAAAGAGCTTGACACTTAATCCACGGATAATTATTACATCTCGATTCGCATGCTAACTGTTATTAGTTTAACAAGCCCTAGGTCTGTTTCCACACCATAGCCCTTAATATATCAATAGAATTTAGGTCTTTGTTCAAACCATAGCCTTACGCATATCAACAAACTCATGGTATATTTCTAGACCACATTCCCTTAACTATCAACAAATGCTAGGTTTATTTCAAGTCCATAGAGCTCTCTACTAGCAGATGCAAGGTCTACTATTTCCACATCATAGTGATCTTTGCATTGGAACATAATATTGAGTCGTGATACTTCAATTCACAATTTACCATTATGCTCCAATTCCACGTAACCACCACTCCAGTAAAAAGGAATTAAATGCAGCCTCTGCTTTCTTGCATTTATGAAAACCAGTACTGTCGTGGCAAAGGGTTTGGCATTAATAAACAAATGAAAACGGTAGATACAAAACATAAACCAAGGTTTGATCTTATGCCCGCTTGCATGCGCGATTTACGATAATAATTTATCAATTTACCGAACATGGGGGGGATTTGATTCAAAGACCCCTGTTACTGACACATGATACAATCAAGCTACCATAAGGGCATATCCCTCCAAATAATCTTAATCCCTGAATCTGACCTTGGAGCCACTTCGACATATGCATGCTTATTGGTATGATGACTTCATTATTTGCTAATGCATAGAACTAGGACTTCGATCTCATGTAATCTCTACAACTTTACGTTAATAATCATGTCGGAAGAATGCAGTTAAAGTTCCTGTTATGCATACATACGAAAACTCCCATTTCATCTTTGTTAAAGCTCCTGTGTTGCATACAAACGAGAACTCCATTTCATATTTGAGAAACACAAATGGCAATGGAGAACTGCATTGCATCTTCGAGCTCATGTAACCTCTACAACTTTACGTTAACAATCCTGTCGGAAGAATGCAGTCGAAGTTCCTGCTATGCATACATACGGAAACTCCGTTCCATCTTTGTTAAAGTTCCGGTTTTGCACACGAACGAGGACTCCAATTTCATCATCGACAAACGCGAGTGGCAATGGAAACACTCCCGGGGGGGGGGGGGGCAAAAGAGCACAGATTTTGTATCTTATTTCTTTAAAATTTAGGTTTTCTTGCACCTGTACGAGAGGCGACCCCTGAAGAGACGAAGCAGACGAGGAGAGACAAGAGGCAGAAGCGAGCCCCGCCATGGAAAGGGAATGTGCCGGAGGAGGAACAGGAGCTTCTCGGACTCGAGCTTCTGGATAAGATGATGAAGGAAAGAAGAGAAGACTTCACTTCTTCTTGAATCCAACCACAAGTTCAAATCCCACTACAACAACTCTAACTAACAAACTCACCTCAGACTTTCCAACTCTTACTGTTTTGTACCAGCTAAATCCACTGTTCTCTCGCTACATGATTCGATTCGATTTGACACCGATCGAATAATCCGCTACATAATCCGCTATTTGGCACACTACGCGATTCCAACGTGTATATGCATGCTTGAGAAGCGTAAGATCGAACTGGCTTTTGAACGGGTTGATTGTGAAGTCGATCGGGCTGGGGGCGGGGGAGTCTGGGCTCTGTTTCACAGTGTTTTTGTGGCCGTTTATTTTGCTTCGGCTCGAGAAACGGGGCGATGCATGCGCGATCTGTAGCAGCCGCATCACTCTTGCTGGAACGATGTTTATTAGAAAGAAATTGCTCAATTGCTACTTCGCCTTCTTTTTGCCCCTGTTTCAGTGGCGAATAATGCTTGTCAATGCACGGGTTTAATTATGCGTTCCGTTGTTGCATGCTGAATTTTAGATCCGCGCCGCTTTTTCTTTATCGGGGCTTCATTTTCTGCTGGTGAGTTCATGCGGGGCACTTCGCCGTGGAACAACTCGGGTTAAATTTGCAGCTCATTCTTATAGAACAAAATCTTGACGCAATACTACTGTTTGTCGCACATACTTCCGATGGCGAGTCAACTCATCTTCGATAGCACGAGACTAGGGAGAACAGGGAGATGGGCAATAAGTAGGTCTAAATTCGACGTCCGTCTTAACCCTAGACCCCACAACAAACCCGGAGAATCATTGTGAATTTTCTCGAACCTTTTTCTGCTGTTCAGTCAGAGCTCGTAGATTTCATGGAAAATGTCCCCACGGCGAAGATGCTAAGAGATAGAAGATGTGCTTTACAAATTCGATGAAGCATCGATCTCCGGGTGCAGAGACCTGGGTTAAAACACACGATTACGCACAATGCAATTATTAGTTAAATCTAACGGATGGCTAGTTAATCCGGATGTTACGTGCACTTGCTCCAGGCCCTCGAATTTCGGCATACACCGATGGCGAATAAATGGAACTTGAAATCTTCGGCTAAAAAAGAGGGGTTCTAAATGGAATGGGATTTATGGGGCATTGAAAAAAACAGACAGCAATGGCGATCGCAAGGCGGATTATTGCGGAAACGTCTGGTAAAAAGAAGAAGAAGGAAGGAAGAGTAGAGGATCTTTTACCATGCATGAAAGAAAGAGAAGGAGATCTTACAATCGCACAAGTGACGAATCGGACTCTGCACGATTCTCACGAGTCACCACCTATTAATGTCGATGGTTGAACTGACAAGGCGCCGAAAACTAGCGTTAGAATTGGGGGGGGGCATTCCGTAATTGGCCAAAGGTTTGACCTCCAGATCCCCCCCCCCCCTTAACTCGCAGAGAGTCTGTTAGTTGTACCGATCGAAATAATGCCAAAAGTGAATTGGAAGTTCCGATGAGCTCCACGTGGCTTGTCGAGAGCAGAGCGTCATCGATTTGCATCGCGGCAACAGTGGTTTTGGCATGCATGTGGCTCATGAGCGAAACATGCCCTGCAGCAGGCTGGAGGCAGTGGTGGATTCAAGAGTTCAGGGGTTCAGGGGTTGCAGAATCTGCAGACTGGTCCTTGAACGAACCTCTGTCAATGGATTGATCGATCGATCAATCGACCGTTCAGTGCAAATGACTAGCTGTCTTGGGCGATTGGACTCACCTCGGTAAGTGCAGATTCAAATGACGATGCCGAATTCCAATCTCCAATCCAAGGGCCTTTTTGTTTTTTTTTTCGAGCGAATCCCTGGTTAGCTCGAGACAGACACTAGTAGATCGATAGACAGCCTTGGTCGAATCGAACGAGGACGACAGATGGCGCGAAAAAACCGAGCCAGGAAGCAGGCACCAGCCAAATTCGTTCGAGTACTGCGAATTAGCAGATTGGAGTCACGGTTGTGGCCCGTAGTACTGGAACGACGAGAATTCCGTGGGGTTTGCAAAGCTTGTGGTACTGGGACGACGAGAATTCCATGGGGTTTCTCGTCATCGTCATCAGCCGGGGTTCTGTGCGTGTGAACCGATCTGGATCCCCTTCCTTCTGCGGAAGCTGTGAAGGAATGGGATGGAATGGCCCGATTCCAATCGATGAATGCATGTGCAAAAATGGTAAAAGCCAGTCCGAGAGGAACGGCGAACGCCAGTTTCCGACACAGATCGCACCCATACAGATAACGCGCGACGCGTCTGTAAAAACTCCTCTGTATGCATGCATGCATGCATGCATGTGTGTGTGAGAACAGCAAGCATCGTGAAGCTGACAGTATGTGGCTGGAACAGGCGCGATTCGCCTCTCTGGCCAGTACACACACATGCACCACATACACACATGCAGCACATACATGCATGCAACCCATACATACATGCACCCCATACATACATGCACCCCATACATACATGCACCGCATACATACA